>JASVEL010014162.1:0-254613 GCA_032618575.1 Nicotiana noctiflora
ACTAAAGTCATATGTTTGGGGTTTTTCCCCTTAAATTTTTTGTAATTGTCCACTTCACTTAATGTAAGTGTGCACTTCATTTCTCGCTTTTTGCTTTATGCTCCCTGGACTTCATCCCTCTTTCCCTTTTATCTCCCATCGCTTCACCTCCACAAACAACCCCACCCCCACCCCCCACAAAACCCCACCCCAAGCTTTACTATGCACTAAAGTATTCAGTTAGTGAGCTACCTGCCACCCTTCAAGTGCTAAGTTTCCTGGCATCAGTATCTTCCATTTTTGTTTCTTGGTGGCAAATACATCATGCCTAAGCATTGACATTATCCTTAACCCATAATTAAAGGGACCATCACCCTTCTAATGTTGGGTTTACTTCATTGAAATTAATTGACATGTAAATACTTCAGCACTTTTATAGTACAATTGCTTCTCTTTTTAAAAGAGTTTGAAATTAATTGGAGTGTTTATAGCCTAGGAAGAGCCCCACAATGGAATTTCCTCTTCCAATCCATGTAGAAACTTCACACCCCTTATGGATTTCGTAACTCTCCCCCTTTGTACGTGGAACTTTGTAAGTATTTGAGTGCCTTAACGCGTTCAGTTGTCATTTAAATTCTTTTTTAGGTTGAATTGTATCCTTATCTCACTCTTATCTTCTTGCAGAGGTTTAAATTACTCAGCCTTAATCACCTCTTGTTAAAGTTACCCGGCAAATCCAAGTCCGTTATTCAACTTTTGGGATTTTAGCTTTTTCACAATATTCTTACTCTGTGGAATGCCACGCATTATGCCTTCATTATCGTGTCCTTGAATAGTTTTGTTTGCCATCCTGTTTTGGCTTGGAATAGAAGAATCCCTCTTGGATACGTTGCCTGCTCTGTTTTTCCCATCCGTCCTTTACTGGAATGCAGGATGAGAATCCAGACAGCCATTGTCAAACTAAATAGTTTCCTTTGATGGATATATGCAGCAGGAATGTAGTGTCACAGTTGTCAGGGGGCTGTTTATTTGCTTGGTGGTAAGTGTACGAGGAGAGAAACTATTGCTAGAGGTTGCTCTACGTCTACCAAACATGCGATTAGTATAAATTAGAGTCACAGTTAAATAAACTCATTTCACTTACTTTGAGTAGTTGAAGGCTACTTTATTCTCCTTAAAAAAACAATTTTACAAATCCAAGTAGAGGAGTAGGCATGTTTACTCCGGAGATATACTATATAATGTACAAGCAATAGTATATACAAAAGGGCTGGAGGTGGGCCTATACCAGCGGACCCCTTTAAGGTCTAGAGCAGTCTGGGCGAGCGGCATATTTGGTTTGCTTGCCTCGAGGTGACACGTGTGTGCTAGTTTGTTGCTATGCATGGCCGGCATAATATATTTGTTCACAGCTTGCTCGAATTGGTGGTGTGAGCTGGCTTAATCAGTTGGTCTGTCGGCAGGGCATTGGTGCCATTGCCAATGGGCTCATGGTCACTTTAGGACCATGCGATGCTCTCTGTGTTGCGGTTGCTTGCACCCTGAGGCATGGTCCAAGGTAGGATAGGGAACATCTTGTGTAGTGAGTCATGGAGTGTAGTAGGACAACAGTTGGTCCTCTTTGCTTGTATAGTCTTTAGGTGTAATGTTAATTGTTTGCATGGTTTAGTTTTGGCATCCAGTACTTATTTATGATGCATTGTTGCTTCATTTTGCAGTTCGCCGACAGGTCCCATACTTTGTGGGAAGCCAATATTGAGATCAACAGTTCCTTCCTACTGCTCTCTTCATTTTCAGAAGGCTGAAAAGCATGTGACGCGGGCATTGAAGAAGGCAGGACTTAATGTCTCTAACACAAGTAAACTGGCCCCCAAGTTTCATGTTATAGTTGCGGAATATGTTAGCCAGATTCAAAACAGAAGAAGAGCTGCACAAAAAGCAACTTTAGAGAATGCTGAGGTAAAAGAGGAGAACAGCTCCTAAGGTCCAGCATCTCATTAAAAACAAGCCTGTAAATTTTCCTGGCAAATTGGTGAAGCAGCTATAGCAGTATATTTTGGTTAAATAGATTTCGTATGGGAGGCTGGACTTATGACTTGGTGGAAGAGCTTGTATTGTATAAAGAAATATTCTGCTTATGTTGGTTTTCTTATGATCTGCCCATTATTGATAGAAGGAAACACACAACAATGTAGTTGTATTTGACTGATATATTGGTTAAAACAACTGATATTTTAGTTAAATAAAGTTCATTTTGAACTGACATCTGCTGATGGTTGCTGTAGCCCAAATGGTCCATTGAGTTTAGGAGTAGAACATTTTTTTCCCTATAATTATTCCGAGCACACATTTCTTTAAGTTAGCAAAGATTTAGAGGGTGTTTGACTAAGCTAGCTTATAAGCACTTTTTGGCTTATCTACGCGTTTGGTAAAATTAAAAGTGCTTATAAGTTAAATGCTTATAAGTCAAAAATAAGCCAAAAGCCATAAGTGGGTCTCTCCCAACTTATTAAATTTCAGTTTATAGTACTTTAGGTTTGACCAAAATATTTACTATTCTATTCATAAAATACTTCTTTTTAAAATAAAACTATTTGTTTACCCAATTCTTCATCTGCTTATTATTATTATTTTTTAAATCAGCTCAGCACTTAAAAGTGTTTTTTAGCACCTAATGCTTTAAGTCAAACGGGCTTTAAGCAAACTTTGCTTCAACTGACAAAACTCTTGAAAGACCTACTTGCAGTCGATCGTTCCAGCTCAAAGTTCTAAAAAGTCCTTGGAAGTTCCCTCAATTGAACCACTAACGCTTGGTTTTGGCGGACTTACAAGATCTTTAGTGCTTAGCTTAATATAAATAAAAATAGAAAAAATGAATTAATTGATGATTGAGTTACACACTAAATAAACAAATAATAAAAATTAAAAATACGAATTAATTGATTATTGAGTGCCGATGCCCAAATTGATGACTTGGGGTAGTTCAGGTGCTTTGAAAGTCAAATACTTATGTAAGACATGCTGATCTTATCACAATAAATGATTGCCTTTGATTGTGAATATATCTCCAAGCAGAAAGATGATAGTTTAGAGCACAAGGAGCTCTAATTACGTTGGATTTCAATAGTCTAAGAAGTGTCGTATGTTCTCCACAACTAATGGTGTCATCTCCCTACAGAAAGGTACAGTGAACCAAGACTGAACACTAGTCACGTTTTCTTGATTGGTTAGGACCTTCCTTCTATCGCCATGAACAATGTTACACTTGATAGCCGAGGATAAGGTTCCAATCTCTAATCTTCAGATCATGAGTTTATATGGTGAGTTGACAAGTTTTTGTACCACACAAAAACTTTCAATTGCGCTATGTCTGAACCACTTTGAAATATGTCTCAATTTCTTACAATAATCAGCTTGTCCTAAAATTCTACTGATGACTGAATACTCTATCTCGAAAGGTTGCGTGACATTATCTCTTTGAAAAAAGACAAACTCTTTTTTGCATATACAATTCGATGTACAAACCTTAGGTTTAGATCGTTTTATAAATATATAAATACTCTAATTGTTTGCAGCAAGCATTGACATACAGGGAGTTTTCATTGCACATATACTTGTGAACTTTAATTGTATGGCAAAAAAGGTAGCAGTGATCGTGTTAACTTTAATTCTATGGCAAAAAAGGTAGCAGTGATCGTGTTGATGATTTTGGCTCTTTACGTTCATGTTAGAGAAGCCAATGGTGACATTAAACTTATAGCTGATGATACTTGTACGGCTAAAAGAGTTGCCGATGATGTGCATGAAATAGAGAAGCTAAGCAATTTGCTGACAGGAATGTGTATGCGCACAAGGCTACAGACTAGTTGCTCTTGCTATAATTGTTGTACTTTTCACTGTGAATATAGAGGGTGTTAGTGTGTACGCAAACCTTACACCTACCTTGTGAAGATAGAGAGGCTATTTCTGATAGCCCTCGACCCTCGGCTAAAGAAACACTAAACAAGAAGCGACCAACAAGAAAAAAAACAAAGACACTGTGTAACAAAGATATAAAAATAAGAAATACTACAAGAATACGACTAATAATACTGGTAAGAATGACACTATGTGTAACAAAGATCTAAAAATAGTTTTGTATGAAATATTAATCTATAATGCAAGTGTCTGTGACCATGTAGAACATCTTTTTCCCCCCTCTTCACCTTATCAATACTCACGCTAAGGGCTGGCCAATTCTTAGATTACATGTTCATTTTGTCAAGAGAATGTCAAATTATACTAATATTTCGTTCATATAATCACAGGAGAAAGGACCTCTGCTGATCCATTTAAGACTGAAGCTACATCTTCGCCAATACCGAAGAACACTGTTATTCTTTACAGATTTTAGTTCCTACCATAATCTCTTCAAGTATCTCATATGTCAGCTCAATGATATCTGAATTATTCTCATATCTTCACAATTTAAAAGATTTATATACATCACACATGATCTAGTCAATCTCGCAAGAAGCAAACCAAAACAACAGGGTTTAAATAGCTGCCAAACAATCCAGTGATATGGGAGGATGGTTCATTACACAATTAATTTAGTGCAAGGAATAACACCCCTGAAACTAGCATAGTATGTATATATTCATTAAGAACTTGAGGGAGTATAACTAACATATATATACAAAAATAACTCACTATTCTTCTCTTTATGGTGAGATCCGAAGGCATCAACGACAAGACGCATCTTGCACACAGTTTAGCAATTTATCCAGTTAACCTCAAGCAAAAGCTATATAGACGTTTCAGCAGACTGGTATGAATAATGCCTGAATTTAGACTCTGGCTTAGGCTGCTGCAAGTAGATAAATGTAGGATCGTTCGGGTCGACATAACTGCAAAATTAACCAATATAAGAATTGTATGAAATATCTCTATTTACACTTTCAATAAAAGATGAGATCATATAATTTCATAGTACAAAGAGCAAGCAATGTGACATACGCATGTCTAGTCATCTCATCAACTGGTGTTTGTGCTGCTTCATGTGGATCTACACGAGGCTTTGCCCTTGAACGTCGGTAGCGTCGTCTCACTTTTCCAATTAATTTAAAAAGTAATGGGATGAAAGTCTCATAACCACCTTCATTGAACAAAATCTTAAACGAATGAGGAAGGGCCGTGTTTCCATTAGCCGCTTGTACAACCTGAAATAGACTAGCATCAGTCATCTGAAGTAGGGTGCATTGTCAATGAATAAATAAATCTATCTATTGTACTTACCGGATTTACATATCCAGAAATGTTTTTGCAGAAGAATATTGGCTGATTAAATTTTTCACCATGAACAAAAAGCTGCAGGATGAAGTCAATTTGGTCAGCAGAAGCAATTACCGGTTCTAAGTTTTGTTGCCTATCCCCACTAATCAAACTGCACCTCCTTTGAACCTACTGACTCTAATTAAATGCCGGATCAACCTCCAATTTACAAAGATATAGCAAAATCTAGACAGTATGACACAGGCACAGCAACAAGAACAGAAATATAAGCAAATTGTGAAGCACAATACGACTAAGAGAAGATTGATCTGAACCAAATGTTATGAAGCATCTCACATCACCTCACCGTAGTCATTGTGAGCACGTGATTTTTGCCTAACATGAAAAAAATGTGTACATTTATTGGGGCGTTAAGTGCAAAGCAAAAAATGAGACAGGATTATGAAGAAAAGTAATTGAAGGAAAAGATAAAAGAATATATATGTAGCAAAACCAAACAGCAATTACATAGAAAAAGATTTGGAAAATTACAATTAGGTGAAATGGTTAATGTTTAGTGTTGCCTCTTCATGACAGCCTATGGGCAATGAGGCGTACGCCTTAACACCTTGGTGCCTACAAGCGTCGCTTAAGATAGTGAAGTGCACACCCTATTTTCACCTAGGTTCAGGGCTTAACCGCACCTCAAGCAAGCCTTTGACAACACCAAGTCAAAGACAGAAACCCCAACAAATAACAGTATAGACAACACTTTTTTGTTCTCTCAATGTGGGTATTCAAGACAAACGACAATATTTATGTGAAACTAGCTAGACGTAACCAGACAACAATCGAGCAGATATAGGCACGCGCAAAGTATGGAAAATTCAAATGCATGGTACTCTAAATCCTTCATCCAAGATTCTGGTTAACAACTTGAACTATAGAGTTGCTTTAAATGAAATTTTTTGAGATAGTTAAATGAAAGAGGAGTAGCTCCACTTCCAACCAAGAGGTTGTGAGTTCGAGTCTCCCTAAGAGTAAGGTGAGAAATTCTTGGAGGGAAGGATACAAGGTATCTATTTGGAAACAGCCTCTCTGCCCCAATGTGGGGTAATGTCTGAATACACACTACCCTCCCCAGACTCCACTAAGTGGGATTATACTGGGTTATTATTGTTGTTAAATGAAAGAGGGCAATATGGTTATCCTGGAACCTAAAGACATTAGCCTAAAGTGTTGCAAGATCAGATGAATAAAAAACAAGCATAAATAGGTAGTGTAAAGAATCAAACGAACAACAATGTAGTCAAAAGGCATATATTTCCTACATACCAAGGGAATATCAAAAGAAAAGAAGTTGTCCTTAGGGTTCTTGGCAACAAAAACCATCCGCATATTGGACAAGTAAATGGTTCCTTTTGCTTGTACTTCTCCTAAACTGCAAAATCAAAATAATCATGTCAATCCAAACATCATTAACTTCAAAATTAAATCAGCATTTTCGTCAACCAATTAACTTAGATGAAAATAATTAAAATTAAAGAAGCAGCAATAATACATAGTGGAAAAACAGAGAGATGAACTTATACCGAGGGATATTATCAATCTCAAAGTCAACGACATCGCTGGCGAAGACAAACAATTCGTTAAGGTATGGCATTGGCATCCCATGAGGAAATAATTTAGGATTCAATGCCATTTCTTGGATAGGATTTGTAGTCCCAAAAATCGAGATGAAAATTAAGAGAGCTAAATAATATAATGTTTATCGGCTTTTGTTTAGGAATGTTTTGACTCCCCCCTTATATTTACGGCCCCTACTTTTACGTGTTTATCAAGTTTTTATTTTTGTTTCAGCGTGTATAGGTTTTTGTATATTTGCCCAAAACAATCATTTATTAATTATGTTAGGATAAATAAATGAAAAATAACTATAGGTGTCGTGTCTCACTAATGAGTTATGTTGTCTACCGCGTAATGACGTCCACACTGAAATTAAACCATGAGTCCAGGACTTATGGGAAAGTTCTGCTATAGATTTATTTTGTGATATTCTCTGACTTATCACATCACAATGTTTTTTCAATTAAGTTGACGTTGAATGTGTTAGCTTTCTAAGCTAATCCAGCTACATAGTTCATTATTTACTTAATAAAAAAAAAAATTATCCCTATCCAATCAGGCAGGGATGGCTCAATAAGTTTGGTAGCCTAAATTCAAACTTTAATGTGAGACCCTTTCAAAAAAATCATATATTATAGTTTTAATTGAAGTGAATTTTTCTAGCTTTTTGAGAATAAATTTACTTAAATTTTTTTGCATAAACCATTTAATTTCTCATGTGCAGTGTGATCTTAAGTAATAGGTCATAATTCAAGAAGTTAATAACTTTGCATAAAAGAATTTTTTGATGTTTCAATATACTTGTTGCAATGAAGAAAACATGGGGAAAAAAATAGAGTTTAAAGTGTATTACATATTTTCAAATGATTAATGTAATCCCCTTTTTGTCTAAAGTATTTTACTTTTTTACTTTGAAATACTTAATATTTTCTTAAAAAGATTTGGGGCGTCACGGGAAGAGTTGTGGTGGATGGGTACCATATCTCCTTTAATGGGAAGTATTCGATTTCGATATTTTGAAGAAACGAATTCCTTGTAAGGAATAATTTCCACTTTAATGGACTTTACATGGAACAAATTTGAATTATTTAATACCCTAAATTATTGTCGACCGATAATCTCCGTAGACGGCACACATATATATGGAAAGTGTAATATAAAGATGTTGAGCAATAGATGCTAATGGAAGCATATTTCCCCTTGCATTTTCTATTTGTGCCAATGAAAGTAAAGAGACTTGGTCATATTTTTAAACCACTTGAATGAGAATGTCGTGAGACAATATTGAAGTATTTGTCTAACATCTAATCATCATAGTGAGATTTTAAGTTCTGTGCAGACTTTGGATGCTTGGAAGGAGCTGTACGCCTACCACCGTTACTGTGTTAGGCACTTGCAGGCCAATTTTAAGCTCATCCGAACAAGAGCTTACATGATATAATATGAATGGCTGCAACATACCATCAAGAGTATAAATTCAGGATGTAAATGGAATTGATTAGGTAGGAAGACAAAGGATTGGTCAATGCAACATGAGCTTGATAATTCTTCGTCAACGTCTTGTTCTCATTCGCCCGGACAGAGGGCATCATAATTTGGGCCCCACTTGACACACTTTTGTTGTATTTCATCGCTATTATCAATAATACCACTTGCTTGATTTCTATAACAATATGGCACTCCTACGTCCAACGCCAACAATAAAAATTTTGGTAGTCCCACTCACTCTACAACTGTTTGGAATACATGATAATCAAGTTCTCTATGCAGTTTTTCATTCTCTAATAAAGCCCAATGCTGATCCTCCATTCATTAGAGGTAGTTAAGATCATCGGTGCATGATAAACGGCTAGTGCTTTTTTCATATCTAAAATATCCTCCATCAAATGGCAAATAACTTCTGCTCATCTTTGTGTGTGTTAGTTTGGAACGTTGCAGACAATGCTTGTGGTACAACTAGGTCATGCCAATGACATAATACGTCATAATCGCACCTTTTTTGAGTATAGGGGAACCCATTATAGTTTTAACCCCAAATTCGCATACCTTCAGGCTTTGTAGAATGCGCTTTCACCTCAATAATGTGTCATGGAATTTGAGATCAATATGGATATTGATAGGCTTATTTTCCAACGAACATAAAACACTATACCACCTGTCATCTACCAAATCAGTATAGCAACCTAGCATAATTTTTTCAAGGTAGAGATCGATTATGTTATGACGTGTTCCATGTGGATGAGCTACCTTCACTCTTTTGCCTCTTCTTAAACCACTTATTAAATGTAAGTGGCATTTTTGAAACGGTTATTGAAATGAATAACTGAAAATTTGGTTCAACATAAAAAGAACCAAATAGGAGGCAGTTCAACATAGAGCATCAACAATATGCATTATATGTTTTGTCTTGTCGACCTGAAAAAGCCTACACACACTTGTACCGTAAAAAGTTCTTTGTACGTGAAATGTAGTGCATAAACAACTTGCGCTATGTATCTTGTCTTATCGACCTGAAAAGGACCGCACACCCTTGTAGAGTAACGAATCCTTTGTACGTGAAATATAGCGCATCATCAATATGTGTTACGTATCTTGTCTTGTCGACCTAAAAAAGCCTGCACGCACTTGTACCTTAAAGTATCCTTTAGACGAGAAACATAGTGCATCAACAATATGCGTTATACAACCTAAAATCACACATTCTAACATATAAAAACCCGTGCATTTTACATTATTCTTTGCGGATCATCATTGCTTAACAAACAAAGAATATTGAGTTCCATTAATTTTAAAGTTCAAGCAATACAAAATGCCTGGAGGCAATGACGTACCTAGGTGTTACTGTGGCAAACATATGATTTTGAATCCATATTGGTCAACTTGCAATCTAGGGAACTGACGTTGGATGTATAAACAAATTGTGAGTTATTAATATTGATATTTATGCTGGTTAATAGATTATTTATAACGTGTTCATTAATATTCGTTTGTTATCATTATCATTTGTAGGACGAAAGTCAATGTGGTTTTGAAGAATGGTTTGATGAATCCATTAACCAGAAATACTACAAATCATATTTGCTAAACCTTTGGAATCGTACCGAAGAGTACAAATGCAGATCTGGAAACTCGAAGAATAACTTGCGGTAGTGAATGAGCAACTGAAAGAGGCAATAGAAGAAAATAATCAGTTGCAAAAAAAATTCCAGTGGTTGAAGCAGAGAATAATGGGCAATAGTGACTAAACCAAGACATGGCTGTTTTAAGTGTAGTTTTTTATTTTATGTGGTAGGTTTCATGTATTTTTTTTATCGTATTTTAATTTATGTTAATTTTCCGTATTTTTTATGTTCTAGTTTTAAACTAATTAATAGGACTAAAAATAAAATCATATGTGCTTATAATGTTAAACATCAATAATATTTTTAAAAATATTTAATGTCATATATACAAATCAAAATACATATCAATATGTCTTACATCATGTATGCTTTAGTGCATTGGCTGGCTTTAGGCGTATACCATCCCCATCAGCTATGCTATCCAGATTATCCTCATCCCGTCACCTTTTTATTTGAGGATATACTGCAACATGACTGTCCGGAAGGCTAACAGGATCAATAGAGGCGTCAGTCGGGCCATTAGTAAGCTACAAAATATTAACATATTTTAGCATATGATATAAATAATAGTAACATAATAGCTAAAAAGAATTTATTAGTCAAACAGTGTCTCGGTTGGCTCCTTGAATAAAATCCCGCATCTCCGGCAATTGAGTAGCACATACTATGGCCTCCGTGATAAGTGATGGCAAAATCTTTTGAAAAAATATAAATAATTTAGATATTTATGACTAATAATTAAGGTAAAATAAATTTAAAGTGATTGTAATACAAACAAATATGCGTTTGAGTGGGCATACAATGCTTTGGAGGAACTCCAAAGTGCACTGGACTAGATGAAGGCTGTGATGTCTCCACCCGATGTGATGTCTCCATCTCTATACCTAGAGTATCCTCAGTATCCCTTGATGAAGAGCCATAATTCAGTCGTCTACCACTCTGCACATCTTGCACCGGACGATCCTTTGCAACCCTCGATGACTCTAGTACATCGGGAAAATATTGATCCCAATTAAATGCCGTAATGGGGGTGCCCACAATCAACACTAGAGCTATCGTGGTCAGTTGATATGTGCCTAGTGACAACATTCTAAATTTAGGCATATCATTGGCAACATCGTGTGGCTTAGCAAAGTCACTCGGCATATCATCGCTAATATCCTCCACGGGTGCCTCAGCACCCCCTTGCCGGGGACCCTATCCTCGCTGACCACCACGACCATGTGGGCCACCCTTCCACTATGGACACTCTTGGCCCATGATGGTAATATTCATGCGGCACATATGCAACAACAAAACCTAATCGTGTATCCTTTCGGGTAGCTCTCAATGTGTAAGCAGCAAGATCAACAACCTGACGACCCCAATGATGCACAAATGACGCTTTGTCCCCTATATGTTGCTGCATATACTGACCCATCTGGTAGAAATTGTATAAGCCAATATCCTGAATAGCATATAACGTATAAATTTTGAAGGATGTTAGGGAAATCTAACATGATAAGTAAGTATATCAAATAACATACCAGTGTCTCATGCCTCCGGGCGCGTGGAACGTACCGACCACCCTCCCAATGAATGGGATTATCGATCAGAGTACGAGTAACACAATGATACCAAACCATTTACTCATGCTCCCCATCAACACAATCATGTGGAGGGTATGGCGAAATCAGGCTACTCTTTTATCTAGTTCTCTATCTGGGCCCCTATCTAGGACAAGTATGCCTAGTCAACCTTGCTACGATAATCCCACTCGTAATGTGTGAAATGCCCTGGGAGGAATAGGCATAAGTTTTTGGCGACCAAACTATCGCATGACTCATCTGGTGGCATGATGCTCGACTATATCGAGACATGTTAGTGGGACCTCAGACATCCACACAACTCGACCGTGTGATTAACTTTGGAAAACCAATAATGAGATCGTTGATATATGGCCTCCATATGATTATTTATTAAATGTAAGACAGATCAAGCATTATTAGACAAACTTAGTCAAATATTTACCTGAGTATCTTCAAGTAGATCCAATAGATCCCTGTAATAAGGGAGATGATGTTGAGCCTCGACCTCACATGCGCGACCTCGTCTATCTACTCACCTCTAGAATGTGGTAGAAACTAAAGAGGTGGTGCATCTAGAGCTATCGGTCTGGTAGGGGGGATGGATCTGCAAGAATCGCTCTAATCCCAAACCTAATATTGAATGTGGACGTAAATTTGAGTAATTTTTAGTATCTCTGTGATAATCATGAAAAGAATTAATTATTTTATCACCCACAGTGGTGAAATAAATACGGAAACGTCTCTCGTGGAACCCACGGATGCCCTGCACAAATGCCTATAAAGGTAGGCTAGAACAGCTCTACCCCAGCTCTTTGTAGGTATGCCATCTAACTGCTCCAGATGATGTAAGAACCACATGCTAACAAGGTTTTCCTGAAGTTTTAGAGAAAAGAATACCACCAAACATCCTCAGTATCAACATCCTCGACTACCGCTCAATAGTCTTTAATGGCGAGTCATCTGTGATCTCCTCGTGCAACGCCTCCAGATGCTGCCTAATAGGCAATAGTTGGAATCGACTAGACACTAATAGCAGTTGAATCTGCCGACTGGAATCTAGTGAGCCTATACAACATCTGTAGATAGTCGAACCTCCTACAACCCTAACAGTGGGCGGGTAGTAAACATCCAAACCATTAAGGGGCAACCCGAATAATACCTTCATATCCTATAACATGATGGTCGCCTCTCCGATAGGCAGATGAAATGTGTGAGTCTCTGGTCTCCACCGCTCTATCATAGCCGTGATCAGGGCCAGTCGAACCACAATCAATGTGTAATGACCCGATCGGTCATTTTGAGATTTGGCACATTGTTCGGCATTTTTAGTCCTTAAGTAGCTTCACTTCAGGTATTATGACTTGCACATATGGTTAGAATTGAATTTCGAGAAGTTTAGAGATGATTCAAATGGAATCTCATTTCGGAAGCTTTAAGTTAGAAGAGTTGACTAAGGTTTGACTTTTGAGTAAAAGACCGTGGAATCAGGATTTGAAAGTTCCATTAGGTTTGTATGATGATTTAGACTTGGGCGTATGTCCGGATCAAGGTTTGGATGACCCGAGAGCATTTTTACGCTTATTGTGGAAAGTTGGCAGTTTGGAAGAATTTCATAAATTTGGGTTAAAGTGTATTTTAATGTTATCGATGTCCGTATGGGATTTTGGGCATGGGATTAGTTCTGTATGATGATTTTGGACCTATTAGTATGTCCAAATATGTATTTTGTGGTCCGTAGCTCATTAGGCTTGAAATGGCGAACGTTAAATTTTTGGAGTTCCGGGCTGGTAGTGGTCTTTTTGATATCGGGGTCAAAATTCAATTCTGAAAGTTGGAGTAGGTCCATAGTATTGAATATGACTTGTGTGCAAAATTTTGGGTCAATCGGACTTGATTTAAAATGTTTCGGCATCCAATGTAGAAGTTGAAATTTCTTAGTTTCATTAGGCTTGAATTGTGGTGCAATTCGTATTTTTAGCATTGTTTGATGTGATTTAAGGCCTCGAATAAGTTCTTATGATGTGTTAGGACTTGTTGGTATATTTGGTTGGGATCTTGGGGGCCTCGCGTGTGTTTCAGATATGTCGGGTGTTATGAGATCATTTTGGGCTACTTTAGATGTTGCTTTTCTGATGTATGGTGTTGTTCTTCGTGTTCGCGTGGATCCTGTCGCGTTCGCGAAGAAGGAATTTGCTGCTTGGACTTTGTTCTTCGTTCACAAAGAGATTCTCTCGTTCGCAAAGAAGGAATTCCTGGTGTCCGTCGTCTGACTTTGGGAGCTTATATCTCGCAATCTATAAGAAATTTGGAGATGATCCAAAGATAAAAGTTGTAGATATTTGTGTCTAGTTCTTAGTAAATCAAATCATTTGTTATTTCAAGTTGTGTAATAAAAGTTATGGTTGGTACACTAAAGACTATCGGGGAAGATATTTGGAAATCGCAAAGAAGAAATTTGTGTTGCCCAGGGCCGAATTTGATAGCTTATATCTCAAAATCTATAGGGAATTGAGAGATGTCTAAAACATAAAAGTTGTATATCTTGGTGTCTAGTTTTCAAATATTTAAATCATTTGTCATTTGGAGTTTTGTACAAAAAGTTATTATCATTATACTAGAGGCTATCTGAGAAGAGTTTGAAAATGGCTTTTGAGAATTTTGTTCACCGCGAACGCGATGGGAGGCTCGCAAACGCGAAAAAGGATGTCGGGGCAGTATTTTAAGTCCTCTATTTCGGACCTTTGACCCATTATTTTGTAATTTTAGTTGGAAACCTCAGGATTTAGCGATTTTGGGGAGGAATTTCACCATAAAATTTGGGGTGAGCATTCTTGACTCACTTGTGATTATTTCATGGATTAATCTTCATTTTCGGCGTTATTATTGATTTTCGAGAAGAAATTTCTATAATTTCACAAAACAAATTTTTGAGTTT
This sequence comes from Nicotiana noctiflora, assembly GCA_032618575.1. Taxonomy (NCBI): domain Eukaryota; kingdom Viridiplantae; phylum Streptophyta; class Magnoliopsida; order Solanales; family Solanaceae; genus Nicotiana; species Nicotiana noctiflora. The sequence goes on from JASVEL010014162.1 coordinate 14,484, forward strand.
TGAATACCGATTCGGAGTCAAATTTGAATGAAATTAGTATGGTTGAACTCATAATTGAATAGGTTTTTGGATTTTGAGAGTTTCGCCGGGTTCCGAGATGTGGGCCTCGCTGCCAACTTTTCGAGCGGAGTTGGGAACTTTTATAAGTTGTTAAATTTTAGGCATTAGAATATATTTTTTATTAATATGCACATTGTTTGACTAGTTTTGGATTGAGCGGCACCAAGTTGAGGCTTTAGAGCAAAATTGTGACTAGAAAGTGGGCTTTAAGACGAGGTAAGTCTCTTGTCTATTCTTGTAAGAGGGAATTTACCCCATAGATGATTTCAATTATTGTTTTCTACTAATTGTGGGGGCTAGGTATACGAGGTGACGAGAGTCCGTACGTAGCTACTAATTGTGCTTATGTCCGGGTAGTCTTAGATTTACACCATACCTTGTTGATACCGTTATTTGATTATTCTTATTATTTGCCTTGAATAAAGCTGAGATTGAGAATTTCAAGATTTAAAAGTTTTCAGTTTGAATTTCTTATTTTTGAAAAGAATTGAGAAATATTATGATAACTTTGAGAAATCTATGTTCACTCGCGTCGCAAGTATACATTCCACGAGTGATATAAATTCACTACTCTCATGGGAGCGGGCCGTTCGCCTCGGAAGGTTAATAGATGCATCTATGGTTCATGTCGTTTGACCCTCAACAATGTACAATTTATATATTTGTATGTTGGATCGGGCCGTACGACCTCTGCATACTAAAAAATATATTTCTTGGCCCAATTATAATTGACTTCATTTCATTGGCTTGAGAGATTATTTGTTAAACGATGAAAATTAATTTGGAATTTACTATTACTGAAAGAATTGTTTCTATATTTCTTGTTATTGAGTTTTTAACTGGATTTATATAACCCATGCTTAATTATAATTTCGGTACTTTATTATTAGCCCATAGTAAGTGTCGAAGTCAACCCCTTGTTACTAATTCTTCGAGGTTAGACTAGATACTTACTGGGTACGTATTGATTTACGTACTCATACTACACTTGTTGCACATTTTGTGTAGGTACATATATGTCTAGTGGTTTTTTGGGTGCAAAGATGCGACTATTGGGGGGGGGGACTTACGATGAGATGCATTCCATGTATGAAACCACAACATATAGATCGGTTCATTGATAAATGAAATCGAAAAAATCGAAACCTTATTGAAACGATAATGATAAGCAGTTGTACAAATCGATAATCGATAAGTAATTATCGATAAGGGGCAAAATCGAATCGACAAATCGAATGCACACTCCTAATTATTTCGTCTACCACATTTAAGGAATGATCATTTTTAAAGTTGAAGGGAATGAAGTTCAAATTAATGGAAAATAGAATTAGCAGTGATGATGTATTTTTATTTTTTAATACCGTTGGAGTGTTGGTGGCATATATTTGATCTCTTACTTTAGTTTCGTTACATATGTCTATTGACACAATTTTTATGTGATAAACAATGTTCGTCTTATTTTAGCTTCTTTTTGTCCATATTAGTTAGGCGTGTTTATAGCGATATACTCTCCGTGGAATTCCACAAATTTTCTTATTGGTGTAATCGATAACCGAATCGATAAGCCCCAAAAATTAATAAATCGAAATAAAAAAAATCGAAACCTTATTGAAACGATAACGATAAACATATGTACAAATCGATAATCGATAAGTAATTATCGATAAGAGTCAAAAATCGAATCGACAAATTCGAATGCACACCCCTAATTGATTGTTCGTTGAGATGCATTCCATGTATGAAACCACAACATATAGAGTCCCCATAAGAGTTATTTACGTTCTCCTGTCTAATTTGTATTTTAGAAAGGTGTTGTATGTTGTCTTATTTCCTAGTTGATGCTCATGCGCTTGCGACACCGAGTCTTGGGGGTTCCTACTAGATGTTTAGTAGGTAGTTCACATAATTATCATTGTTTCACCTTGTAAATTCTATTTTATAATATTTAATTAATGGAAATTATGATTTCAAAGTAATAAAAATGAGTAATTAAGTGGATCAATCGACGTTGGCTTTCCTGACGACGACGCTAGGCACCATCATGACCTATGGTGGATTTTGGATCGTGATAGCTTGGTATTAGAGCATTAGATTTTCTTAGATCTCACACAAGTCTAGTAGAATCTTGCGGATCGGTACAAAGATGTCTGTGCTTATATTTGAGAGGCTACAGGATTTTTAGGAGCACTTTCCTTCTTGATTCCTCATTGTGCAATTTGATTACTTTGAGGCTTATGCTTTTACTTCCTTCCTACCCATTCTTATATGATGTTTAGCACTCGGGTCGATCGACCATCGAGGAGTTACAATGCTACTACAGACGTGGGGCAAGATGTTTCTCTCTACGCATTCGAGCAAGTTATTGTTGTCTTCTTGCGGAAGGATGTTCTGTCATTTCAACTCAGTAGCTGTATCTCTGATGGTTTTGAGGCTATGCACATGTTGCTGTGATGTTTATGAGTTCGTATCTCACATTATTGATGTAATGGTGGGGTGCTTGATTATGTGTCGAGGCAGTAAAGGACATGAAAGGAATATTTCTCAGCGTATGATTTAGAGGGTTAGTGTTAAATTCCAGCAAATGAAAGGCAACCAAACTATGAATGTTCAGGTTTGGGTTTAATGGAGTAACAAGACATGGTATGTTCGAACGTGGTGGAATTTTCATCTGTGATGTAGTGTCGATGTCTTTGTTTGAAGTATTATGGTTCGCCGATGTTATGGTCTCTTTGATTTTCATACGGGGCAGAGTGTTGTGAAATGGTGCCCGAGAAGCGGCTGTCAGAGATAGTGGTATGTAGCAGTTTCGGAATCAAATTTGTGTTTCTAATGTTGATGGTTCAAGAAAGATGGGCTTCTAGGAGGTTTAGAGTTGATACTAATTTATTAATTCAGGTGCTACAGAGATAAATTTTGATTTGAGGTAGCATTTGGGTAATGAAGGATGAGGAAGGACATGGTGGGAAGTGTCCCGCGGTGGTTGAATTACTAGTAGGTCAAGTATGAAGAGCAAAAGTCGAGGAATTTCTTAAAGGAGGGAGTTTAACCAAAGTGGGAGAGTGTCAAAGTAGCATATTGGTTTTGTGGTAGGATATCCACACGCCTTGAGGAAATTTTAGAGCAATTTGGGAAATATGATGGATAGTGACTAGGTATACGGATTTTATTTGGATGCAACATGACTTCGAGGTTGGAATGCATTGTTGGACTTTCAGTTGATATCGATGGGAAAGAAGGAATCTTGGTGGGTCCCTCGGTTATGTAATTATAGCTTCAAGCTAAGTGGGGGATCCCCATCGTCTACGATTGGATCGAGTGGCTGTCTGCTTGTGCAGTTTTGGGTTATCGGTGTATTGGTAGGCTATCATGACTAAGGACAAAAAACATGAGTGATAGTTCGAGCAAAGGATTTGAGGAATGCATGCTATATTTTGGCCTTATTGATTCATGTTCAAGTTTTGGGAAGACCGGGAGTTTATGCTTCTTGTGAGTTTAATATACAAGGAAAAGAATTTAGTCGGGCGCTTCGTTGATAGGGTGTTCACGTGCTAGTAGAGCACTTTAGTTTGGCTTATATTCGGGACCATGTCAAAGTGGGTGACTCTCAAGAATAGTCCTAGTGGCTTCGAGAATTTAAGTTCAACGCCTAAGGACTTGGGATGTTCTATGTTATCATTGGGTATGTAGTGCAGTATTGGAGGAAAGAAAGAAATAGCTTCGAATTTATGGGAGGTCTTGTAGAATGGGTGTACGAGTTAGAGATGCTATTGTGCGCATAAGAAGAATATGAGATGATTCATTAGTAATGAGATGATGTGGTCTTGTGAGGCGAGTCACTCGGGACGAGTTCGGATTTTGGTTCGTTACGTTTGAATGGAGTTATTATTATTTCTAAGGCAAGTTGAAAATAAATTGGAAGAAGCTGGGTCGGTTAGTAATGGTTGAATCAACATGATTATGGTAGTGATAAGTTATTTTGTCACACTTGGGCTTGAGCGCGACCACGACTTGGTTGATTTGGGAGATATTTGATTCGAATGTCTTTGCTGTGTAAATGGATTCCGGAAGAGTTATGGCGGCTTAGATCAGGTTTGTATTTTCTACGGTTTGAGAATTTAGTTGCTAGTTGCATTGATTCTCTTGAAACGAGCTAAGTGAAAGGTTTCTAGCCAATGAAGTGGTTATTCCACTAGTAGTTTGAGGGTTATGATGAATACGTGTATTATCGCATAGCAGCATGATATGTGCAATGGGCGGAATGGGAACTAGAAGTTGAAGGTCAAGGTTGCAGTTCAATGTTGATAGAATGTCACGAGGTCGAATGAGCAGGGGTGAATTCAGACGTTCAGAGTAAGCTAGAATATTTCTTTAATGCCGCGTGAGAATGGTGTTCTATGGAAGAGGCTTTGTGTATTAACTTGCGAATTTTTGATTTGCTTTACAGAATTAGAATGGTTGGTGGTATGGATGTGCAGACTTTGCTACCTGAGCGAAGGTCGTGGGAGCGTGCCCCACAGGGAGATCTGTATAAATGTGACATGTTAGTCAAACCAAGTATAAGGTTATGGTAATATCGCAAATGCGAGTGTTTATGCCTGAGAGGTATTATATTCCTTGGGTTGTGGACCGTGTGAGTTTGTTCCGGATTTGACAGCTGTTCATATATGTCATGGAAAAAGGTTATTGTGGATCCTTGAAAGATTATTAGCCCAATATCGTACGATCAGAATTGGCTTAAGATCCATTGATTGGTCTAAATATGGAAGTGTGCTCTACACCAAGCCAGGTATTTTCATTCAGCATAGCATTTCTTGTGGAGGAGTATTCCGGCATTGGATGTTATTTTTGTCATCAGCTATTTCATGTAATACTCTATTGTGCCATGTGGGTTATGAGACGGCTTGATTATTCGCACATGTGTTGAGGTCCTGCGTAGTGGTGGTGCAGATGGATGCAAAGATATCGCAGTTAGCAGACATTCAAAATGAATCCAGATTCAACAAAGTCTGATACTCTGAAGCTTTTATGCTAACCACATATTTCCGGTTCTGACACTGAATGAATACCCTTTTCACAGGACTAATGTAGAAAGAATCTAGCCAACATATCAAGTTAGGACACGGTCTAAAGTAGCATCAAACAGGAAAGTTTAGATTTAATAATCTCTTAGCAATCTGTTCAAAAAAGACTACGAATTCTGCAAATAGTATCTTGGTTTGTAAAGGAGGATCACCCGGCCACTGCTCCATAGGGATAAGCAATAAAAGAGAGCCTTCAGTTAATAAAAGGAAGGACAAACACCCTGCAGAACCATATTAAAGAGATCGAACGTACCAGAAACCAGAGTTACTACATGTCTCCAAGACAGAAATAAATTTTTCTTTTCTCTTCTGCCAGCATTATTAACAAGCACATAAATTCTTTTTGAACTCCATGTAAGAACAACCAGATTTAACAAATCATTCTTTCCTCTAGAGACCAAACTACTAAACTGATGTTCCATACCCTCTTAAAATTCTAAGATTTCAAGAAGAAATTACCATGTAAAGCTCAGAGCATTTAACAATCTCTAAGCATCTGCTAAACTATTTATAATGATTTACCATTTGTACCCCTTCAAAGGACATTACCTCCGAAAGGCTTTAGGGTAGTGGAAAAGCATTTCACAAGTCCTGCAAATGTCAGCTGGAGAGTTCAATCTGATCTTGTATCACCAATTCATTATCAGAATGTGAGCAGATTTCACTGAAAGACTAAGAATTCAATCAGAAATCTACAAGTTAGTAGTCTATTTACTTAGAATTTCTTCATCACAGGTAAACAGTAACCTTTAAGTAAGGAGGAGGAACTTGCTTGCAATCTCAAGCGATCTTCTAAATATCAGTCTATCTTTAAGCCATGTAATCTTCTACAATCACTAAATAGACGTAATGTAAATGTTATGAAATCAAATGCAAAAAGCTATAATGTATCCTTAATCTCAGATGCTGCAGAGCAGAATTCTCCAACTAACTTAAGAAAATACTACAGCATGCTGCACTATGATTCTAATCCTACTCCAAGTTGAAATAGCAGTGCATGTGAGTCAGCAAACATGTGGAATATTACATCGGTTTAACTACTAGGTTCAGAAGTCTAGTCTTCTAGTACTACCGAGAAAAGCATAGCATGAAGATAATAACATAGAGTAGTGTAGCTAGAAATCATCAAACAATTTTCAAGTTGAAACTCAAGCTTCTCCACCTCAAAATGTGGCACTAACTGCAAGTTTATAGAACAGATGTCAAGCCTGATACACAATTATTTACTCCATACACCAATTAAAAAACATAAATTGCAGATATCCAAGGTTTCCTTCTCCCATTCCTATATATAATGCTGTCTGAGATTCAAAATCAGCTAATTGACATCAAAAGTATTTAACATGTTCAATCAAGACTCTCGAAAATATTACAATTACAGTGCTCCATTGATTTCATTTTACACCTTTTCATGTATCACTTGGTCAGTGGCAAGTGAATCCTCACACACATACAAAAACATCATCCAATCAAGAAACAGAATGTATCTGAACAAAGTCCATAGCACTCTTTTGAATCTGAAAGATTATCTCACGCTGACAGTTTCAACAAATTACAGAATCGAATTCATCAGAAACCTCCACGGTTTCATTACAAAATATTCATGCGGAACTACAGGTTTTGGTAGTCCACACACCAAACACCTATCTTCTCCACTCTCCATTAACGAAATGGTCAAGCACTTATTGAGAGTTCTGTGCCCATAGTGGTCGTAAATCGCCACCAAATTCATCACAAGAAACTCCCTTGATTCTTGTGTCTCTTCTTAAGAATTGAAACCCTAAAAAATGCAACGAAGCAAACACTCTAATACTAGCAATAATTCAACAAATTGCACAAAAACTAGCTCCATTTCTCACTCACTACACTACCCTAACCCCTAAAGACTTAACAACAATGTCACGTCTATGGAAACAACAATACACATTTATACATATCATCAACAGAAAATACTTAATATCTTCAGTTTCCTTCATCGTCTCTTCTCCCAGAAGAAGGCGGTGCGGAACCCGATAGAGAAGCTAGCAAATTCAGGTGCCCTTGAGCTATAGGAAAGTAATTCCCTAATCTAGCAGCCGACTCCTCTCCCATTTGTTGCTGAAGAAATCTCGCTGCCGATGAATGTGTCGGCGCCACCATCTCCGGCGGAGGAGGCGGCGCAAAGCTCCAAACCTGGCCAAAATCCGACCTAGCTGGAACAGCCCAAAACCCAGGGGTAGGTCCCACCACCGTAGCTCCGTTACTAGCGTCATCTTTTTCCCCACTCCCGTCGTCATCCTCGGGCCGCAGACGCTTCCCGAGCAAAAACGGCGCCGGAGAAATAGACGGCTGTGATGACGACTTGTAATCAAGAGGGGCGGAAACAGAAGAAGAAACCGAAGAGTTCCGCAGCGAAACAGAGAGTGTTGAAAAGCTAGCAGGGAATAGTACCAGTACCAGTGGCGGCGATAATCGAGGGTTCAGCTTGACGCAGCAGCCATTCAATGGTTTGACCGTCAGACTTATGACCTAGTTCGCGAGTGAGCTGGAAAACCCTAGCGGCACAAACAATTGGCATCCTTATACGCCTTCCTCGTCCATCAACTTTGCTATGACGGTCCTTTGCCGGCGGCTTCTTCACTACCAAAGCACCATTATTGCCAGCATCAGAAGAGTGTTGCTGCGTATGTGAACTAAGTGTAGCGCCGTTAGCTTCTACCGACGTCGACATAAAGACTGTAGTTGGGATAGCCTTACAAAAACTCAATTATACAGAATTGAGGAAAGGGTGAGGGAAAGAGGGGGAACAAGGGAAGGGGAGTCTGGGTTGGGGGTAGGGGGGTCTAATGATTGAGCGGCAGGAGCTGGTGGAGACAGAAGGAGGGCACATGGGTTGCGTGGGACCACATATATTACTCTCACTGTTTTATGACTATTTCCTCTTTGATTATTTAAAAAAGAATGATGTATTTTGATGTGTGAAAAAATTTTATCCTTTATTTTTTTTATAATCACATAAATATTACGATATATTTAGTAGATGTTCGAACATATAAATTATAATTTTTTTTAAAATTAAGTATTTAAAATTAAGTTAAAAATTAATATTTCGAATTTAAAATTGTGTTTGGACATGCATATCACTTGAAAAAAATATTATAATTTTGTGATTGGGAAAATAACTTTTTTATTTATTTATCAAAAACTCATTTTCAAAAAATTTAAAAAAGCTTTCAAAATTTTATGGACAAACATATTTTTTTTATAATTGAAAAAAATATAATATTATGTTAAAGACTCTCTACTAGGTGTGCTTATCAGGTGAATTGACTGGATATTTACGCTAACGATTTATTTTATCGGCTATCAATTTATAAATGAAGTAGTCTGCTAGCCAGCCAATAAGGCATCGGGCAGATTGGTATCAGATTAGCGATTATCGGGCGATTTATCATATTATCCATTAAGGAAAATTTTGGAGTAAATAAAAAATTGATTCACGTCCAAGCAACGGTCGTAGTCAATATAACCTGGTCTAATAAGTCCAGAATCGATCCCACGGAGAATTAATCTACCAATTGCAACTTTCACAACCCAAGAACACTTCTGAATCAAGTTCCCAAATTTTGAATATATTTTTGTGAGATTTTCGAATAACTACCTTTGCAAGAATTTAAAAGACTCAAAAGAAAGAATTGAATGTTGGGTAAATAATATGGAGAAAGACTAAGGTATTGATTTCCCCTATTGATGGAATCCCTTCTGTTTATGCTAATACAAATTGTCAATATATTCTATCAATCGTGAACGCTATTTATACTGTAACCCTCTCCCGAGCAATTACAATAATTTACTAGTGCACTCTCCCGAGCTACCCTAGCTAGCTTTAATTTGAATAGTTCACTTAAGATTACACCCAAGACTTCATTATTCCTAATCCCGTCTTTACGCATAAAGTTATAGATTCCTCCAATAACCTAGGTGTGGTGTTGTTCAACAATATACCTAAATATGCACTATTTTCTAAGTTATGCACACTAAATAGATATAACTAATCGGCGAGTGAACCGCGAATGAACAGTACTCCGGATTTCTTCTTCAAATTTTCAAGTTAACTTCACTTCAACTCTTCACTTGGCCTTTTTATCATCTTGTGACTCCAAAATAGCTTCTTTAGCATCCAATGGCTCATGTGTACCTATAACACACCAATAAACACTAATCAAAGCATTTTTTCATCATAAAAAATATCAATTCAACAACAAAGTATGATTATTTAGGGCATAATTATAGTTAAATTCACCTATTATTAGTAAAGCATCACATTTACTTTGTTTTTGTAATGATTCTGGATGAAGTAAATGAAGCCCTATGCATTGAAAACAGAACTAACTGAGTAAGACTAGAAAATAGAAATTGAACCCTAATAAAGGGCTCTTCAAAGTTGAACTAATTCAGCAAGGCTAAAATTTCTTGACTTTGCTTTGTCTTTGCAAGTCAAATTAATTCAAAGCTTGAGTGGTTATAGTATTTGGGCAACGAGATTACCAACCATCTTTAGCTTAAATTATATACTTGTATATACGGAAGTAGCAGACTAGCAAATACTACTCTTCCCCAATTAACTTAGGTCTAACCCTACATCATGGTCTTTATTTGTTACCAGATCATGACGAGTTTGATATACCTTGAACCGACCAATAAATATTACTTTATAATTTATATACATAGAGGTAAAAGTAGAAATATAAAAATTCTAAACGGGAATGGTTTATGGGATAAGGAAATTGAGTAATCCGCCGCAAAACCGCTAAGCCGTTAGTTATAAAATTTCAATCTATTCACCAATCATTACCTCGATAATCCAATACCTATAAGCCAATAAGCATGTTTTGTTGTTCGATTAATGGTTACGGTTCGATTTTGAACAGCCTTACTCCCAGCTTTTGAAAAGATGTTTGATTTCGCCTTTTAAGGCAAAGATTCTGTCGATAAATATAATTTTATCTTTTACTCAGCTAGAATTTGAATATAGATTTGGTTAAAATTTAAAAAATAATTCTAAAGTTGTACTAAAAAATAATATTTAAAAGTTGAAGTTGTGCTCGGATAAGCATTTCACTTGAAAATATGTTGAAGTTTTATAAGAGGAAGAAAATATGTTATCCAAAACCTGGCCAAAATAAATTAGAACTTAAAAAATTTTTCTTCAATTTTTTTTAACCTCTGATAAATTCCATAAACAAACAATGTTTCCAATTCTTTTAAAAGCAGTCAAAAGTTGTATCCAAATGGGAGTGATCGAGTCCAAGCCTACACCACTATTGAGTAGAAAGGGTGATCGATGTAGTTTTAACCCAACTAAGTTGGGATCGAATTCACATGGAGTTAATAATTGAAATTAGGTTTATATCTAAACCAGATGCGGGCTTTGAGTCTAATTATACTTCCACAAGCTTTGGGTTTGATTTCTACTTGTAACTTTACGCTATTATGTGCAATGATTGAAACTAAGGACAATAATTTTGTTGATTTTTTCAAGTGTTTAAAGAGACTAGGGTCGTGACTTTCACCTAGGTCGATATCTAACGGGTAGCAAGAATCTAGGACAAGCTTTATTAGTTGGGGTCGTAATATAGCTATCACACCCCAATACTCACTCTATACCTCTCGGTTGTTTGAGTGATTTTGTCCAATTTCGCTTTCTCAAGTCCAAATGGGTATTCATGCAATTCTAGTTATATTAGCTCAAGTCGGGTATTACTATCTCTAGGTTATACCTTTTAATTGGTTCTATCAATTTCTTGAGTTCACCCCAATTCCTTGTTAGCCTAGATTTTGTAGACCTAGTTCCTCTTTCTTAAGTAGAGACTAAGTCATAAAGGCATGAATCAATGTTTGCAACTATTAATTCTATAGTTCTAGCAAGAACTAGGCTAAATATCGCTAACCCATTTACATTCAAGCCCGAAAATCAATTACTCATCTAATACCCAATCTAGGATTCGGTCACAACTCTACCTATGAGTTTAGCTACTCATGAAAATAACAAAAATCAAAGATGAAAAGAAGATAAAAATCATAATACTAGATTAAAAGATGAAAATCTAATGTTGAAAGATAATTCTAGTACAAAATGTCCCAGACCGAAATATATAGCCATCTCATATGCTCAGATAATACATAACATAACCTAAAAATGTCAGAAAGATCTATTTATACTAACCTAAAATTTCGGACAAAAATACCCCTGTAGAGGTTATGCGTCCGCATAATTCTGAGCGCGGCCGCATTCTTGCCTTCGCATCTGCGTAATCCTAATCGCGATCCGTGTTCTTCAAATCTGGATCAGGGTTGAGCTGAGTTTTGCGGTCGTGCATAATTCCAATCGTGGTCGCATAAGGGACTTCTGCGGCCGTACAATTCTGGCGCAGAGCATACTTCTTTCTTTTGCTCAAGTTGTGAGCTCTCTGAACTTCATGCATCGCGGTCCGCAAAATTTCTATTGCGGCCGCACATTTCTGATGTGGTCCGCGCTTACCATTTAGCCTAAAAATACAACTCTCTGAACTTTCCTTTCATGCACCGCGTATTGCTGATTGCTGTCGCGTTATGGATTTCACGGTAGCATAATATTTGCATGGTTCGCGTTTCATATCTCTTGGCCCAGTCTTGGTTTTTGTTCAAGTTTTGACTCTTTTATGAGTTGATTATGACTCATATGGCTCATAATGAACAATTTCTGTATTACATTAGTTTTCGGGAATACCTTCACGCATTTCTGGCTCAAAACACAAGTAAAATAGAGCAAATAATAGGTTAAAATCCCTACTTATCAACTCCTCCAAACTTAAGCTTTTGCTTGTCCAAAAGCAAAAAGGTAATTCCCATCTCCACTAGAACAAAAGAATATTTCAGCTGACGTAAGGTGAATCAATCATGCATCAATTGAGACTAACAATTACCTTCAACACATGAATTATCAACAACACCATGTTTTGACCTTTTGAATACAATAGTTCTAACGTGACACTAGAGCACCAAGAGTTGACTTAATTCCTCAAGGAAGCTTGCTCTGTTACATAGGTCGTTGTGGAACCCAAACTTCTCCTCCTCTACTCCCCATAAACAAATCTCAGTTATAAAGAAACACTCAAAACAAGAATTCTGAAGAGGTACGCTCATCTCTTTAAAAGAAATGACACAAGTTCGGCTCTAAGTACCATAAGCTTGCCCTTATGTAAATCACCACTAATGTAAGCTCACTCAAATTAAAATCATATAGGACTTTTACGGGAATATAATGAAAGCTTTTGGATCAAGGTAGGACTTATCGGCATATGATGGTTTCATCTTTACTTAAGCACACCATTTTCTCATTTCGGCTCATACTTTCTTGACTCTTTGAGTCATTTTCTTCTTCCTTAGGGGAACTAGAGAGACACAGTTTCACTCTTTCTTGCTCATGACAATCATTTTTAATCCTTTTCTAATCATTCCATTCCTTTCGTCATTGCGTTCTTTGAATCCTTTCAACTTTCACTTTCTTTTTGGTCTTTCTTCATTTTCTTTGCCTTCCCTTTTCTTCATTTATTTTTTTGTACGTTTTATCACTTTCACGTTCCTCGTCGCTCCCCCAAACTTATACTTTTTCTAGTTTTTTTTATCAATAATGCCATGGAAAGATCAGGTGCCAAGAGAGGGTCATTATAGAACGAATAAAGGCTTGTAACGTGGTTATTGAAAGAAAAAAGGGCTTCGACTCAAAGAGAGGTTGACTAGGGATATCAAATTGGTAAGCTACGGAAGTTTTCAAGTTTCAACTTTGATCAAGGAGAGTCTACTATCATTTCTCAAGTTGAGCTACACTTAGAATTTCGCCGAGATAAACATTTTGTGCAAGTTCTAGACTTATTGGCACGGGACTTGGACTTGCAATTCAATACCTCACCTCTGAAGCTGTTGGATTGTTAAATAGAAGATATTCAAGGTCCCACAACAACCCTAGCTAATATTGAACATCATAAATGGCTCAAAAAACCACTCGATGATTGTTTTAATCAACACAAGATTCTAAATGTCACGCCTAGAATAATTATTTGCCAATCAACTTGTTTCTAACCATAAGGTCGAAGGTAAATGTGTTAGTACCAAGTGAATATTTCTTGAGAAAATATTGTTAGTTACTATTATATATACCAAAACATAAATAAAATGGACGCAATCCCTTAAGAAGGTTGTCAAGACATCCATCATTCGGAAGTGCTACCTGGTTCACACAACATCCACCTTTGAAACGAACCGTGATATTAAGAAAACCAAAGGCTTATTGTTAACATAAAACATAAAAAAGAAGCTAACAACTTAAAAACAAGCTACTAAAGGAATTAAGAAGCTATGCTACTAACGAAAAATAATGAAAGAAGTTATGAAGTGAACTACGAAAATTAAACTGAATATATACAAACTTGAGGTAAAGGGAATATATACATAAATGGAAATGAATATATACATCAAATGGTAAAAATATACACATATCAAAAGTGAAATAACGAATATATACATACCAAAAGTGAAAATAAAGATAAAGAAAAATATTGTAATGGTTACTATATACCAAATGTCATCAAATAAAAATGGACCACCCCCAAATGAAAGATAGCATTGTCCTCAATGTTAATAACAAATAAAATAGGGACAATGGGTAGAGAGTAGAGAAAACTTCATATGTGATCTTTGTTTGCATCGGGTCCCCAACATCAACACCTCATGTCTCTTCTAATTGGATCTCGACATCCTCTAACTAGGGGACTACGGGGTTGCTGTGCATCCGAATCAGCTCATCAACAGTGTGTGGTAGTGCAGCTGGCTCCTCAAACTGGCTGGTTGCTGCTCCTGGTGCCTCGAGCTCTACTACATGTGCTGTTGGGACTGTCTTCTCCATGAGAAGGTCCATTGGCAAGTCTCTTACATGTGCAATCTTCTCAACCTCCTTAGCCAGCTTTTCCACGGACTTCTTTGAGGACTAGGACTTCTTCATCTTCCTAACCTGCTTGGTCAGGTCTACAATGAACTTCCCATGTGTATCAAGAGTCTCCAGGATCTTTTCTGATTTTCTAGAATCTTTTTCAATGAGTCCTCCACTGATGAAGGTACCTAATATAGTTGGGGCTAAAGAATGTGCTACCACTGCACTGGATATGGCAATAAGATTTGTGGTAGCTTCCTGCATCTAGTTATTGAGATTGAATAATGTCTAGGAAAACCTCAGTGTAGTCTGAGGGTAAGTGGAATGTGAAGGCACTAGTAGTGTCACAGAGATAGACAGTCCAGAAGATGGGGAAGGTATGGTTGCTTTTCCGGTGGAAGTACCAGTAGTTGTGGAGGGCTCGACAACTGATCCAGTTATCACTACCCCTAGCTCATCAGATTGGCCAGTGGATGTAGTAGATTTACCCTTTGACTTCGGGTTGTCCGCTCCTTGGAGGTGATACCATGAGAATGGCTTTTTATCCTTCATCTCCACATCGAAATGCCTCTGTTGTACCCTTTGATCTTGGAAATACTTAATGAGGAATTACGGGTATGGATATGATCTTTCTTCTTTTTGGACTGCATTAGAGATGTTGTAGGATATTAGGTTCCCCACATTAATAGGGTAGCCTGCCACGATGGAATCTAGCAATACTGCCCCGGGAAATGGAAGGACATTCTCATGTAGGCAAGGGTCAAAACGGCAGCACACAATGTTTGCCACCCTTTTGCTTCAAAGTTAAAGGTGGCTTTGTGAATTGTCACTACTGATATGAGACATGTAGGTGTTGTTCCCGAAATAGCAAGTATCTAAACTAGCCATGGGCGAGCTGCATCTCTCAAGGCTAGCTTTTCCAGGTATTGCACAGCCTCAACCTCCTCGAACCCTGCATATTTTTTCAGTGCTTGGTCATCAAACCGGATTTTCAAGTTCCGGACCTTCGTCACTTCCCTTTTGATGTGAGAAACATTGGCATAAAACTCCTTGATGAGGAATTCACTGGCATCTTTCATACGGCCGGTGAATCACTTCCATCCTTGCCTCGTGCTTCAAGGAGCGTCATGACTTATAGTTTAGGCTCGCACGTCAAGGAGCGTCATGACTTGCAGTTTAGGCTCATACGTCGAGGAGCGTTATGACTTGCAACTTCATGAATAATACTTCTTCAAAAACTTGCCGTTGATAGGGTCAATTCTCATACCATCTGGATCAACCAGCTTGTGAGCTCCACTTGAATAAGCTTCTTGTACGATACATGGCCCATCCCATTTTGAAGTGAACTTTCCTACAGGTTTATGGGAAGTAATTATGGGTCTTCATACAACAAGGACTTGATCTCCTACTTGAAAGGATCTCAGACGAACTCTTTTATTGAAGGCGCGAGACAATCGAGCTGGATAATATTCAAGGCTCTGTTGAGCTTCCAATCTCTTTTCATCAAGAGCTTCCAACTCTGCTAACTAAAGTCGAGCATTTTCTTCATCAGTGATCCCTTCTTGAATAGCCAATCGTAACAAAGGTATTTGACGCTCAAATGAAAAGATGCTTTCGACTCCATAAAGGAGTGAATAAGGAGTCGCCTGTGTTGGCATGCGGTGAGTTGTCCTATATGCCCATAGATCTTCTTCCATATGATCATTCCAATTCGTTTGGATTTGGATACGACTTTCTTTAATAAGTTGCATAGAGTTTGTTGAATGCCTCAGCTAGACTATTGGCGGCAACATTGTACATCGAAGAGTTACGTTGCTTGAAGCCAAATAGATCACAAATCTTGTTCATTAACCTATTATCGAACGATTTTCCATTATCCGTTATTATGTAATGAGGATTGCCAAAGAGACAAATAATGTTTACTCATATGAAACTTGCAACATTTTCCTTCTTTACTTCCTTAAGAGTAATAACTTCAGCCCATTTTGAGAAGTAGTCAGTTGCAGACAAGATGTATAGCTGCCCACCAGAGGACTTTGGCAGTAGTCCAACACCATCCAATCCCCAAGCGTCAAATGGCTAGGATGCAATAGTCGGGTGCAACACTTCAGGAGGTTGATGAATAAAATTCATATGGAATTTACAAGCCTTGCATCTTCGAGCGTAATCCAAGCAATTTTTTACCATCGTTGGCCAATAATATCACATCCGTTTTATATGGAAATGGAGCTTTCGTTCAGATTGGTGTGACCCACATACCCCAGAATGCGCCTCTTGCAAAGATTGGAGAGCTTCTTCTTCTCCTAGGCATCATAAGAGTACTCCCTCGAAGGACCTTCTGTATAGAGTATCCTTGTAGTAAAGGAAACGAGGTGCATGTTGATGGATTTCAGTCCTTCTCCTCGGATTTTCTGGAAGTATCCCATAGCATAAGTAGTCAATAATGGGTTGTTGCCATTCTTCTTTCTCAACTTCAGAAACAACAACAACAAGATGCTTGAGTTCATTTTCTTCACCTTCAACCTCATTTGGCGGCGATACTACCTATTTTTGGCATACGGTAACTTGTACTTGGTTAAGCAGGGCTAATGATGAAGCTAGAGCAGCTAAAATAAACAACCTTCTTATTTTATTTCCTTGGCACATGCTGAATAGTCACATTATCGAGCCATCCCATCAACTTTTTAGCGTAATCATGATATGGGCATAGGTCAAGCTTCTTAACCTCATAACTGCCCAAAAGATGATTAACCACTAACTAGGAGTCACTGAAGACTTGCAATTGCAATTGCTTCATATCAACAACCATTTCAAGCCCAAGTATTAAGGCTTGATACGCATCAACATTGTTGGAACGTAGTTGTGTCAAGGTGAAGGAGTAAGGCAAGACTTCTCTTTGGAGAGTGACAAATACTATGCCAACCCCGGCTCCCCCATGATGCGCAGCACCATCAAAGTACATCTTCCATGGAGGTGAACTTCAATGGCCATTGCGTCCTCATCAGCTAGTTCATTAGTTAGCTCTTAGTCATCGGGTATCAGATGATCTGCCAAGAAGTCTGCCAATGCTTGTCCCTTTATAGCCTTTTAAGGGATGTACTAAAATTGGAGGTACCATCTTGCTAGTCGATCACTAAGAACAGGTTTTGACATCACAAACTTGATGGGATTTTCTTTAGAAACAAGATGGACAACATGAGCTTGAAAGTAGTGCTTCGACTTTTGAATTGAGAAGACTAGCGCCAAACACAACTTTTCAATTGGCGAATATTTCAATTTGTCATATGTCATCATGCTCAAGTAGTAAAGAAAATTTTCTTTCCCCTCACTATTTTCTTGGGCTAATAATGCTCCAACAGACCTTTCATGCACTGCAATGTATAGTATTAATGGCTTCCCAGGTATATGAGCTGCTAAAACTGGAGGCTTCATCAATTAGGTCTTGATACTTTCGAAGGCATTGCTACAAGCTTGGTCCCACTTGAAAAGAATGCCTTTCTTCACGAGACAACTAAATAGTTGGCACCTCCCAGCTAGGTTTGATATGAATCTTCTAGGTATGCTAGCTTTCATTGCAGATTTTTCAATTCATGGATATCTCGAGGCTCAGGAATTTTCAAAATGGCATCCACTTTGGCTTGATAAATTTCGATCCCGTGATGTCGGACAATGAAACTAAGGAACTTTCCAGAAGTAACTCCAAAGGCACATTTCAACGGATTCATCCTAAGTTGGTACCTCCAGAGTAATTCAAATACCATCCTCAAGACTTTCCCGTGGTTGCCCTTCTCTCTTGATTTTACCACCAAGTCGTCAATATAGCATTCGATATTCTTGTGGAGAAGATCATCAAAAATATTTTGCATAGCCCTTTGGTAAGTAGCACCAGCATTCTTCAATCCAAAAGGCATTACTTTGTAGCAATAAATACCCCTGGGAGTGAGGAACGCAGTAAGCTCTTCATCGTTTGGCGATGCGAATTTGGTTATAGCCCGATGAACCGTCCAATGAAAGACATTGCCTAGTAAACAATAGTAGCATCGATCATCAACTCTGGAATATGAAGCGGGAATTCATCTTTGGGACACGCACTATTGAGGTCCCTCAAGTCAACGTATACTCGAATCTGGCCATTTTTCTTCCTTACAGGGAAAATACTTGAAACCCATGTTGGGTATTTAACTTCTCGAATAAATCCAAATTTAATGAGTTTGTTAACTTTAGTTTCAATTAGGGGAATCAAGTCCAGCCTAAAGCGCCTTTGAGCTTGTTTAATAGGGTGAGCACTAATTTTGACTACAAGGTTATGAACTGCTACTTTTGGGTCCAATCCAGGCATCTCTTTGTAGCTACAAGCGAAGACATCCCTGAACTCTTTGGGTAACTCAATATAAGCGCGCTCCTCATCAGCTTCAAGTAAATCACTTAGGTAGGTGGGTCTTGGTTCTTCATTGGTGCTAAGGTTGACTTCTTTTAAGGCATCAACTGTTATCTTCACTCCTTCAAGTTCAGGTGTAGCATATTTCGCATCTTCATCTTCTTGAGGGTCACCATCATTGAAGCATATGTGATAACACAACGAAACATGCTCCAATTCTACATTATCTTCCATTGAAGATGGAATGCCATTCTCGACTTGTACAATAACATGATACGAAGAACCCACACTTTCTTCATCTTCATCACGTTCCTTAGTATAGACCCCAGTATATGGCTTTACCTTCAGTACCTCTTTACATGAAACCATAAGTTTTGTTTGTTGCCTCATTCTAGAAGGAACCAAATTTTGGAAATCCTTGGATATCTCCTGGATTTTGGGTGAAGCGAATGTTCTTATGCTTTGAAAATTTCTCTGGAACTTGTTCCCCTTCTTTAGTGGACCTAATCTTTCAAACACGGAGGCCTTCACGTGTGATTTTCCAAGTCGATCAAAGATAGAAGGCTTATTAGAAGTGGATGATTCATCTTCTTCAGTGATATTGTTGCTGCTCACCCTCCTTATTGAGATGAGCACTGGTGATGGTTGCTTTTATCCTAGACCTTCACGTGGTTGCCTCGTTGCAGCTTCAGATGGGAGCTTACCTAATTTTGATGGCTCATTGGGATTGTATCCAGCTTTTGCAAATAGCTTGTAAGAATTAGGATCAAAACCTTCATGTGTTCGCTTTGTAGGGAGTGCCACATTCTACAAATGATTTTGGGCTATAAACTCTGCAAGCAGCATTGAAGATAACTTTACTGCCTCAATTCGTTTGACCGGAAGAGTTAACTCTTTTAGCATGTTAGCTTGGCGATTAGATGATTCACCTTCATCTTTCTTCCTTTTAAGGACATATTGGAGCGTCAAACTTACTTTCTTTGCCATAGACGTAATATTCCCTCCATAAGATTTATTCATATTGGGTTGTACCTCCTTACTAACAACATTGGCTTTACTAGTAGTCACCTCTTCTCTTTTAGTTGAGGGCTTTTTATTCTTGCTTTTCATACCATCATCAGCTTTCAGCTCCTTCATAATATGGTTCTTCAAGTAGAACTTTGCATCGGTGATGTCACGACCCGGATTTCCCACCATCGGGGTCATGATGGCGCCTACTAAATGGAAGCTAGGCAAGCCAAATATTAATTACATCTCCATTAATTACCAATTTCTTATTATTAAAAACATATAAATTACAACGGAATAATCAAAATTAGCGGAAGACTTAGTCAAATATGATAAAGAAAACCCAAACATGATACACTACCTAAGACTGGTGTCACAATACTCACGAACTTCTAAGAATAATACACATAATTGTCTGAAAGAAAATACAAGCTGTTTATCTCGATTACATGAGATAACAGAATGAAAAGCATAGATAGAAGAGACAACGGGTCCTGCGGACGCCTACAAGGCTACCTCGTAGTCTCAGTAGTCGAAAAATCCACAAGTCTCTACTGTCGCTGCTGCTGTCCGTAACCTGTATCTGCGCAAAGAGAGCGCAGAGTGTAGTATCAGCACAACCGACCCCATGTGCTGGTAAGTGCCTGGCCTATCCCAGCGAACTAGTGACCAGGCTAAGGCCAGTCACCCCACTTAAACCTGTACAGTTGTAATATAGACATATATATATACAATACATTTATAAGGAAATACTCTGCTCTGAAATAAAAGTCAATAACTCACGATATCCAGAATAATCTAATCAACATAATAAATCTTATTTTCATGTCTCAATTCTTCTCTCATTTCATATCTCGTGGTAGGCGTACCACCCGCTCCCAACTATCACTCGTAATTATATCTTGTGGTAGGCGTACCACCCGCTCCCAAATATATCAATAATTATATCTTGTGGTAGGCGTACCACCCGCTCCCAAATATATCAATAATTATATCTTGTGGTAGGCGTACCACCCGCTCCCAAATATATCAATAAGCTACCGGCAACTATGGCCAATGCCAAGATTTAAGTCACTTTGTGGTCGGCGTACCACACGATCCCAATTCATAAACTATATATATTACCGGCATTTAGCCAATAATCTCTATATCAACAATATTTATAATTACCGGTTTTAAACCAATAATTTATAATAATTTCAATAATTTATCTTCATTACCGGCATAACACCAATAACTTTTAATCAACAATTTATTCATAACTGAATTCCTATTCCTACAAACTAGGATAGAACAAACACTTACCTCGAAAGTTCACGAACGATTCAATCCGTAGCAATGCCTTTTCCTTTCGAATTTGACTCCAATCCAACCGTATCTATACACAATTGATTTTATATCATCAATTCTACTTAACAAACTAGTTCATATTGCTAAATATGGTTTTTACAACATTCTGCCCGGAATAGTAAAAATCGACCCCGGGCCCACATAACCGAAACTCAATTTTCGAACCAAAATAAGTTCACTCAATCCTCCATGAGTTCAAATATACAATTTGTTCTTAAGTTCGACTCCAAAACGAGGTCTAGATCGCAAATTCTTTGAAAGCCCTAACTATACCCATCTCTCTAATTTTTCAACCAATTTACACATGTTTAGGCCTAAGAATTTGATTGATGTTGATGAAAAATGAAGAAGACGAGTTAAGCAATACTTACCCAATGAACTTTGATGAAGAAATGCCCCAAAGATCGCCTAAGAGTTGTGGAGAAGAAAGGATTTTGTGAAAATGGGATAAAATCCCTTAAGTGTTCTGTTTTGGGTATTAATTCACTGGGCGAAAATTTACTCTATGCGATCGCAGGGCCTGTGATGCGATCGCATAGAAGAAAAAAGGGGACAGCAAAATTACTCTATGCGATCGCGGAGGTCCTATGCGATCGCATAGAGGGAAATGGATGAACTGAAATTACTCTATGCGATCGCAGGGAATGGTACGCGATCGCATAGAAGGAAATTCTGGGCCTCAGTCTTACTCCATGCGATCGCGAAGGATAGTATGCGATCGCATAGGAGGAACAATGGAAGTTATGCGATCGCATGGGCTCTATTGCGATCGCACAGAAGGATTTTTGGGACCTCTGATCTTTGCTCTATGCGATCGCACCTACACCTATGCGATCGCATAGAAGAAAATCTCTGTGCAAAAATTGCAGAGTTTCTGCTGAAATTTTCAAGTTCAAAACCATCCCGTTACCTATCCGAAACTCACCCGAGCCCTCGGGGATTCAAACCAAGTATGTACACCTGACTCAAAAACATCATACGAACTTGCTCGCGCGATCAAATCACCAAAATAACATCAAATCAAGGAATTGAGCCTTAAATCTCAAGAATTCTTTCAAAATTTCATAACTTCCAAACTTTCCAATTTAAGGCCGAAACACGTCAAACGACGTCCGTTTTCAACCAAACTTTACAGGAAGCGCTTAACCAATATATATGACCTGTACCGGGCGTCGGAACCAAAATACGAGCCCGATACCAGTACTTTTTAATAAAAATTCAGTTTCATTTTCCTTAAACATTTTCAGAAAACAATTTAACAAAAAAATTCTTTTACCGGGGTTCTAGACCTCGGATTTCAATTCCGGACATATGCCCAAGTTCCATATTTTTCTACGGATTTTCTGAGATAGTCAAATCACGGATCCGGGTCCGTTTACCAAAAATATTGACCAAAGTCAACCATATCAATATTAATATCAAAATTCTTCAACTTTTTCACATATTTCACATATTTCAACATAAATATTTTCCAGCTTTGTGCCCGGACTGTGCACGTAAATCGAGGAAACTATAAATGAGGTTTTCAAGACCTCCAAAGCTCATAATGCTTAATAAAACAAGTGATGACCCCTTTGGGTCGTCACAATCTCCACCTCTAAAACAACCGTTCGTCCTCGAACGGACAAAAGAAAGAAGTACCCGAGTCGAGAAACAAATGTGGGTAGCGGCTCCGCATATCGGACTCGGACTCCCGTGTCGATGCCTCGGGAGGCCGACCTCTCCACCGAACACGCACGAAGGATAACTCTTCGACCTCAACCGTCGAACCTCGCCGGTCTAGAATGGCTACCGGCTCCTCCTCGCAAGATAGATCATTGTCCAATTGGACAATACCGAAGTCTAACACATGTGTGGGATCACCGTGGTATCTCCGAAGCATAGATACATGAAAACTGGATGCACGGCTGATAAGCTAGGCGGCAAAGCTAATCCGTAAGCCACCCCTCCCACTCTGTCTAGAATCTCAAATGGGCCAATATACCTAGGGCCGAGCTTGCCCTTCTTCCCAAACCTCATCACACCCTTCATAGGCGACACTCGAGCAATACTCGTTCGCCAACCATGAAATCTACATCTCGAACCTTACGATCCGTATAATTTTTCTGCCTGGACTGAGCTGAACGCAATCTCTCCTGAATAGTCTTGACCTTATCCAAGGCCTCCTGAACTAAGTCCGTACCTAACAACCGAGCCTCTCCCGGTTCAAACCATCCAACTGGTGATCGACATCGCCTACCATACAACGCCTCATACGGAGCCATCCGGATGCTAGATTGGTAACTGTTATTGTAGGCGAACTCTGCTAATGGTAGAAACTGGTCCCACGAGCCTCCGAAATCAATAACACAGGCTCGAAGCATGTCCTCTAGAATCTGAATAGTCCTCTCGGACTGGCCATCCGTCTGAGGATAAAATGCTGTACTCAACTGAACCTGGGTGCCTAACTCCTGCTGGACCGCTCTCCAGAACCGCGAGGTAAACTGCGTACCCCGATCAGAGATAATGGATACTGGCACCCCATGGAGACGAATAATCTCCCTAATGTAAACCTCCGCTAACCTCTCCGACGAGTAGGAGACAGACATTGGAATAAAGTGTGCTGATTTGGTCAGCCTATCAACAATGACCCAAATAGCATCAAATTTCCTCCGAGTCAAAGGAAGTCCCGTAACGAAGTCCATAGCAATCTAAAATAGCATGATACGGAGATAGCCAATCCATGCCTAGTATAATATCAAAGTCCACCATATTTAGGAGTAATAAATCAGCATGGGTCTCGAGACCCTCAATTACTATAATACATGACCGATGAATTCGATCAACCACAATAGAGTCGCCTACTGGTGTAGACACATGAACAGGAACACTCAGTGGATCACCGGGCTGAATCAAGTATGGTGCAAAATAGGAAGACACATACGAATATGTAGACCCAGGGTCAAATAATGCTGATGCCTTTCTATCACAAACCAAAATAATACCTGTAATGACGGCATCAGAAGACTCAGCCTCTGGTCTGGCGGGAAGTGCATAACATCGGGGCTGTGCCCCACCACCCTGAGTAGTATCTCTAGGACGATCAGCTGCTGGCTGGTCTCTACCTCTATCGGTCTGAGCTCCACCTCTATGACCTCTACCTCCACCTCTATGTCCTCTACCTCCGCCTCTAGCTGGCTGGGCAGGTTGTGAGGGAACTGGGGCCTGAATCATGGCACGAGAACCCTGCTGGTGAGATCTGTCAGAAGCTCGAGGGGAATACCTTGCAATGTGCCTAAGATCACCGCACGTAAAACAAGCCCTCGGCTGCTGAAAATGGCGAAGTGGTGGTGCACCGATAGGCTGCTGATCAGAGTAGCGTGGATGAGAATTACGATCACCTGAAGCATCATGAGAAACCTGAAGAGCTGACTGATAAGGCCTAGGAGGATAGCCTCTATCATAAAAATCTCTATCTCCAGACGAGGTACCACTGAATCTACCCGAATTATGAGATCTCTTATCCGATCCATGTCTCGCTCCCCGTGACAGAGCCATCTCGATCCGGCGGGCTGTATTAGCCGCCTCCTGAAAAGTGATTTCAGTTCCTGCCCCCATAGCCATCTGTAGCCGAATTGGCTGATTTAAGCCATCAATAAACCTCCTCACTCTCTCCCGATCTGTGGGAAGTATGATAATAGCATGACGAGCCAGGTCCACGAACCTAGTCTCGTACTGTGTGACAGACATAGAACCCTGATGAAGACGCTCAAATTGTCTGTGCATAAACTCCCGCTGAGTTGCTGGAAGGAACTTCTCCAAGAATAATTCCTGCAAACTGCTCCCAAGTCAAAGATGACGATCCCGCTGGCCTGGTTAGACAATAATCTCTCCACCAAGTCTTGGCGGAACCGGATAACCGAAAAGTAGCAAAATCCACACCATTAGTCTCCACAATACCCATAGTACGGAGAACTTCGTGGCAGCTGTATAGGAAATCCCGTGGATCCTCTGAAGGAGTGCCACTGAATGTGGTAGTGAACAACTTGGTAAACCTGTCCAATCTCCACAACGCATCAGCAGACATGGCTGCACCATCATTAGACGGAGTCGCAATAATAGGTCGAGCTGCCTCAACTGGCTGAATCAATGGATCCTGAGCCCTGGGGAATCACTGGCTCCGGAGTGCGCGTAGCAGGAGTCTGATTACCTCCTCCAGCCTGAGAAGTGGCTGGTGCTACCGGTAATAAACCTGCTCTGGTGATATGATCCATAAAACCTGCTATACGGACCAAAGCATCCTGTAGATCCGGTGAAAACACAGCTCCTCCTGGGACCTGAGCTGGGCCTACTGGAGCTGCTGGGGCTGGAACTTCCTCCTCGATATGAACCTGAGGTTCTGCCACTCGTGCTGCTGCTCGGGGCTGAGCTCTGCCCCTACCTTGTCCTCTAGGACGACCTCGACCTCGGCCTCTATCCCTAGCAGGAGCTGCCGCTGCTGGGACCTCGGGCTGCTGGTCAGTAGATGAGGATGCACGTGTCCTTACCATCCGCGGAAGAACAGAGTAGAAGTTCAATTAATATTTAAAGGATCAAGTCGCACGACTGGAAAGAATAAAGAGAATATTTTCCTAACTCTGTAGCCTCTGGAGGATAAATACAGACGTCTCCGTACCGATCCTTCAGACTCTACAAAGGTTGTTCGTGAGTTGTGAGACCTGTGCAACCTAGTGCTCTGATACCAACTTGTCACGACCCGGATTTCCCACCATCGGGGTCATGATGGCGCCTACTAAATGGAAGCTAGGCAAGCCAAATATTAATTACATCTCCATTAATTACCAATTTCTTATTATTAAAAATATATAAATTACAACGGAATAATCAAAATTAGCGGAAGACTTAGTCAAATATGATAAAGAAAACCCAAACATGATACACTACCCAAGACCGGTGTCACAATACTCACGAACTTCTAAGAATAATACACATAATTGTCTGAAAGAAAATACAAGCTGTTTATCTCGATTACATGAGATAACAGAATGAAAAGCATGGATAGAAGAGACAACGGGTCCTGCGGACGCTTGCAAGGCTACCTCGTAGTCTCCGTAGTTGAAAAATCCACAAGTCTCTGCTGCCGCTGCTGCTGTCCGTAACCTGTATCTGCGCAAAAAGAGCGCAGAGTGTAGTATCAGCACAACCGACCCCATGTGCTGGTAAGTGCATGGCCTATCCCAGCGAACTAGTGACCAGGCTAAGGCCAGTCACCCCACTTAAACCTCTACAGTTGTAATATAGACATATATATATACAATACATTTATAAGGAAATACTCTGCTCTGAAATAACAGTCAATAACTCACGATATCCAGAATAATCTAATCAACATAATAAATCTTATTTTCATGTCTCAATTCCTCTCTCATTTCATATCTCGTGGTAGGCGTACCACCCGCTCCCAACTATCACTGTAATTATATCTTGTGGTAGGCGTACCACCCGCTCCCAAATATATCAATAATTATATCTTGTGGTAGGCGTACCACCCGCTCCCAAATATATCAATAATTATATCTTGTGGTAGGCGTACCACCCGCTCCCAAATATATTAATAGGCTACCGGCAACTATGGCCAATGCCAAGATTTAAGTCACTTTGTGGTCGGCGTACCACACGATCCCAATTCATAAACTATATATATTACCTGCATTTAGCCAATAATCTCTATATCAACAATATTTATAATTACCGGTTTTAAACCAATAATTTATAATAATTTCAATAATTTATCTTCATTACCGGCATAACACCAATAACTCTTAATCAACAATTTATTCATAACCTGAATTCCTATTCCTACAAACTAGGATAGAACAAACACTTACCTCGAAAGTTCACGAACGATTCAATCCGTAGCAATGCCTTTTCCTTTCGAATTTGACTCCAATCCAACCGTATCTATACACATTTGATTTCATATCATCAATTTTACTTAACAAACTAGTTCATATTGCTAAATATGGTTTTTACAACATTCTGCCCGGAATAGTAAAAATCGACCCCGGGCCCACATAACCGAAACTCAAGTTTCGAACCAAAATAAGTTCACCCAATCCTCCATGAGTTCAAATATACAATTTGTTCTTAAGTTCGACTCCAAAACGAGGTCTAGATCGCAAATTCTTTGAAAGCCCTAACTATACCCATTTCTCTAATTTTTCAACCAATTTACACATGTTTAGGCCTAAGAATTTGATTGATGTTGATGAAAAATGAAGAAGACGAGTTAAGCAATACTTACCCAATGAACTTTGATGAAGAAATGCCCCAAAGATCGCCTAAGAGCTGTGGAGAAGAAAGGATTTTGTGAAAATGGGATAAAATCCCGTAGGTTTTCTGTTTTGGGTATTAATTCACTGGGCGAAAATTTACTCTATGCGATCGCAGGGCCTGTGATGCGATCGCATAGAAGAAAAATGGGGACAACAAAAATTACTCTATGCGATCGCGGAGGTCCTATGCGATCGCATAGAAGGAAAATGGATGAACTGAAATTACTCTATGCGATCGCAGGGAATGGTATGCGATCGCATAGAAGGAAATTCTGGGCCTCAGTCTTACTCTATGCGATCGCGAAGGATAGTATGCGATCGCATAGGAGGAAAAGTGGAAGTTATGCGATCACATGGGCTCTATTGCGATCGCACAGAAGGATTTTTGGGACCTCTGATCTTTGCTCTATGCGATCGCAACTACACCTATGCGATCGCATAGAAGAAAATCTCTGTGCAAAAATTGCAGAGTTTCTGCTGAAATTTTCAAGTTCAAACCATCCCGTTACCTATCCGAAACTCACCCGAGCCCTCGGGGATTCAAACCAAGTATGTACACCGACTCAAAAACATCATACGAACTTGCTCGCGCGATCAAATCACCAAAATAACATCAAAATCAAGGAATTGAGCCTTAAATCTCAAGAATTCTTTCAAAATTTTATAACTTCCAAACTTTCCAATTTAAGGCCGAAACACGTCAAACGACGTCCGTTTTCAACCAAACATTACAGGAAGCGTTTAACCAATATATATGACCTGTACCGGGCGTCGGAACCAAAATACGAGCCCTATACCAGTACTTTTTAATAAAAAATCAGTTTCATTTTCCTTAAACATTTTCAGAAAACAATTTAACAGAAAAATTCTTTTACCGGGGTTCTAGACCTCGGATTTCAATTCCGGCATATGCCCAAGTTCCATATTTTTCTACGGATTTTCTGAGACAGCCAAATCACGGATCCGGGTCCGTTTACCAAAAATGTTGACCAAAGTCAACCATATCAATATTAATATCAAAATTCTTCAACTTTTTCACATATTTCACATATTTCAACATAAATATCTTCCAGCTTTGTGCCCGGATCTGTGCACGCAAATCGAGGCAACTATAAATGAGGTTTTCAAGACCTCCAAAGCTCATAATGCTTAATAAAACAAGTGATGACCCCTTTGGGTCGTCACAGGTGAAGTGTGACTCAGCCTCGGTGAATGGCTCATCATCAGCAACTATCTTCTTCTCGACTTTGCCTTCATAGTATTTTAAACATTTATGGTAGGTAGATAGAACTACTTTATTCTTATTTATCCAAGGCCTCCCAAGAAATATATTATATGAAGTCTTCATGTCGATCACATGCAGCCATGCACTTGATTGCATATCTTCAATAGTGATTCCCAGCCTGATCGTGCCTATGTCTATTTTCCCCCCTTGGTTGAATCCTTGGATCATCACACATCTTTCTGAGAGTTCGTTCATGGGAATACCAAGTTCTTTAACAGTATGGATTGGCAAAATGTTTATTGAGGATCCTACATCAACCAAAATTCAGTTTACCCTTTCATCTTGCATATAGCCAACCAGGTACAGTAGGCGGTTATGAGGAGTGTTACCTAGCAAAATATCGTCATTTGTGAACGTGACCTTCTCCTCACAAGCATTAACTTCTTGAGGAGTGGACTCGATGGGATTTTCTAAAGATGGTGCCAATGGTAGGTCATCACTCTTTTCTTCCCTTTTGTCAGCATGGCAACAAGAGGCATCAATGCCCTCATGGGAAATCTTCATGCGAACCAACTTGGTAAAAACTCCTCCAAGGTCATTGGATTTCGTGGCTTTTGAGGGTGGTGCATCTCCACTTTTTCTTTCTTCAAATGCATAATTGGATTCTTTTTTATTGGTCTTTTTATCATCATCTTCCTTGTTGGTTGTTCCACTAATTCTTTTTGTGGGCTCCTTTTGTGGCGCCTACGACGAGTCACCAACCTCCAACCTTCATCACCACCAGGTTGGTTGACTTCAGCTTTGTCGCTCTCCAGTAATTCTTCATCTTTACTTTCTTTAAAACCATATAATTCACCCGGAATGAATGAGCCAAAGGTAATAAAGACTTGGTTTGCGCTTGCTTTCTCATCTTCAAGCACGATCTTCTTTTTGCGAGCCATGTCCTTGACTTTATCCTTGAAGACAAAGCATTTCTACAGAGGGTGGCTTACCAGTCAGTGATATTTGTAGTAATTTGGGTCATTTTTTCCCAGCTTCATTTGGTCGCTTCATCTCTGGAAGCTTAACGAGATTTAACTCGAGGAGTTCTTTGAAAATGGCTGGCACATCAGAATCCAGGAATGAGTACTCTTTCTCCTGCATCTCTTTTAAAGTCAATTTTCCACTTGGCTTGTCTTGAAAAGAAGTGAATTTCATACTATGCTTCTTGCTCACCTTCGTCAATAACTTCATAGGTGACGTATTGACATTCATAGCTTCTTTGCTTTTAGCCTTGGGTACACACTTGCCCCACTTCCTGACTTCTTGCTTGTCATTTGTTTTGCGAGGTTCATAGATGGGCAACCTTTCATTTCCAGGGGAGGCCATGTTCAATTCCATGTCATGAGCACGAGTTTCAAGTTCTTCAAATGTTCTAGGCTTGATACCCTACAAGATGTAGCACAATCCTTAATGCATTCCTTGGATGCACATCTCTATGCCTGAAACTTCACTAAGCCCGTCTTTGCAGTTGAGGCTTGCATTCCTCCAACGATTGATAAAGTCGATAACTGGTTCCCCATTTTGTTGACGAGTATTTGTAAGTTCTATCATACTCACAATACGTCTTGTACTATAAAAGCGATTGAGGAATTCTTGCTCTAGTCGATCCCAGCTATCAATTGATCCAGCCTCGAGGTCCGTGTACCAGTCAAAAGTACTTCTTTTTAGCGAGCGGACAAATAACTTGATGAGACAAACAAGCAAACCAAAATACTGTCACGACCCGGATTTTTCCCCCAATATCGGGATCGTGATGGCGCCTACTCGTGGTAGCTAGGCAAGCCACCGTATTCATACTATCCTGTTTTTAACACAATTTTAATTAAATAAATGCGGAATACTTTATCGAAATGGAAATAACTAATTACAAAGTGAAAATCATACTGAAATCCTCTACCCAAGACTTGGAGTCACCAACTCACAAACTACTATGGAATACTACACATAAAAGTCTGAAGGAAATATAACATAATTCTGTTAGTCTCGGAACAATGAGACTACAACTATTAACATAAATAAAGAAAGAGACGCCGGGCCTGCGGACGTCTGCAAGCTACCTCGGTCTCAAATGTGATCAACTCCCACGCAATCTATTTACTGCTGCTGCTGCTCCTGATCGTAACCTGGACCTGTGCAAAAACGCACAGAAGTGTAGCATCAGCACAACCGACCCCATGTGCTGGTAAGTGCCCGGCCTATCCCGGCGAAGTAGTGACAAGCCTAGGACCAGACACCCACATAAACCTGTACAATTCAATATATATATATGTGTACCACAAAATAACAAGAAATAATCAAGTATTAACACAATAAGGAATATCTTAAAGAATTCAACAATTAACCACAGCGTTAATAATTTCACAAGGAAAAACAAAGTGTAATGTAAACACAAGTAATATCAATTGAAGAAATAGCAGACAGTTGCACGGCATCACCCTTCGTGCTTTTACTCTCATCCTCACCAAATAAGCAAATAAAGTACACGGCATCACCCTTCGTGCTTTTACTCTCATCCTCACATCCATGGTACGGCATGATCCTTCGTACATGGTTCAATAATAGGGCACGGCATGATCCTTCGTGCATAAATAAATAAATAAACATGGCACGGCATCACCCTTCGTGCATTATCACTCTTCCTCACCCAAATAACAATCAAATAAGTTCACAAGGAAAACAAGGTATAATGGAAACACAAGTAATATCAAGTCAAGAAATGGCAAACAATTGCACGGCATCACCCAAATAAAATATAATGGAAAAACAAGTAATATCAAGTCAAGGAATAGAAAACAATTGCACGGCATCACCCAAATAAAATATAATGGAAAAACAAGTAATATCAAGTCAAGGAATAGCAAACAATTGCACGGCATCACCCTTCGTGCTTTTACTCTCATCCTCACCAAATAAACAAATAAAATACACGGCATCACCCTTCGTGCTTTTACTCTCATCCTCACATCCATAGTACGGCATGATCCTTCGTACATGGTTCAATAACAGGGCACGGCATGATCCTTCGTGCATAATCAATAAATAAACATGGCACGGCATTAACCTTCGTGCATAAATAAATAAACATGGCACGGCATCACCCTTCGTGCATTATCACTCTTCCTCACCCAAATAACAATCACGGTTAAGGGCAGAGAAAGAAACAACAATTCATAAATCGTCCCATCAAGGGCAATCAATAATTATCTTCACAACAAATCCCAACAAGGGAGAACAATAACAATTCACCTGTAATATATCTCAAAATATCATTTTCCAACGACTCACGGTCATACTAGACGCCAGTGTATGGATGCTCGTCACCACGACCCATACACCGCACTCGATCACATAACACATAACACATAATCCTATTCCCTCAAGCTAGGATAGAACAAACACTTACCTCGAATGCTTATGAACAATCCAATCCGTGGAAATGTCTTTTCTTTCAATTTGGCTCCAATCCAACCGTATCTATACACAATTGATTTAATATCATCATTTCTACTCCACAAACTAATTCTTAATACCAAATAACACTTTTACAACATTCTGCCATGAATAGTAAATTTCAACCCCGGGCCCACATGATCGGAATTCGGGGTTATGACTAAAATCCGGTTACCCATCCCCCCACGAGTTCATGTATATAATTTGTTTCAAAATCGGACCTCAATTCGAGGTCAAATTCCCAAATTTATGAAAAACCCTATTTTCTAACAAAAACAAAAATTTTACCATGAAAACATTTGATTTCTAATGAAAAACATGTTTAATGATGTTAGGAATTGAAAGAATTAAGTAAAAAGTGACTTACAATCGTTTTGGTGAAGAAGAAATCCTTGAAGAGTCGCAATTGGGTGTTTTGGTTTTGTGAAAAATGAAGAAATGACTGAAATTCGTGTTTTTCAGGTCTCTGTGTTCGCATTTGCGAACATGGGTTCGCAATTGCGAACCCCGACCAATTTCCGGAGTTTGAAAAATAAGCTAAGGGTGGGAAGTTCGCATTTGCGAACAGTTCGCATTTGCGAACTAATGTTCGCATTTGCGAAGAAATCTTCGCATTTGCGAAGCCTGGCTGGGCAGGCATCCTTCGCATTTGCGAAGAAAGCTTCGCATTTGCGAAGCCTGGCTGGGCAGGCATCCTTCGCATTTGCGATCAGGGGTTCGCATTTGCGAACCCTGCCTTGGTCTGTCACCTTCGCAATTGCGAGAAATTCTTCGCAATTGCGAAGCCAACAGCTGGGTGAAAAACCAGCAGTTCAAAATTCAGATTTTCATCCAACGGCCTATCAAATCTTTACCCGAGCCCCCCGGGCTCCAAACCAAACATGCACACAACCTCAAAAACACATTATGGACTTGTTCGTGCGATCATATCGCCAATAACACTTCGTTTCAATCAAATCAAGCCCCAAACTCATGGTTTTCATAGTTTTGATTTTCAAAACTTCTTAACTTGGAACTCAAGGTCCAAAACATCTCAAACGACATCCAAATGTCACCAAACTTTACAGAAATCACATATATAATATTTAAGACTTGTACCGGGCGTCGGAACCAAAATACGAGCCCGATACCAATGTCTATCAATTTATTTCCTTTAATAATTGCATCAAAAACAATTTCACATAAAAATTCATAACTTGGGCTCTAGGCCTCGAATTCGACTCCGGACACATGTCCAAGTCCCATATTTTCCTACGGACCTCTCGGGACCATCCAATCTCGGGTCCGGATCCGTTTACCAAAAATGTTGACCGAAGTCAACCATATCAATATTAATATCATTTTTATCCACATTTCTCATAGAATTCATATTTTCTATCACAAAATCTTTCCGGCTACATGCTCGGATCGTGCACGCAAATCGAGGCAACATAGAATGAGGTTTTCAAGGCCTCAGAAGCTCGAAATTATTAATAAAATAAGTGATGACCCTTTGGGTCGTCACAATCTCCACCTCTAAAACAACCGTTCGTCCTCGAACGGACAAAAGAAAGAAGTACCGAGTCAGGAAACAAGTGTGGGTAACGGCTCCGCATATCAGACTCGGACTCCCAGGTCGATGCCTCAGGAGGCTGACCTCTCCACTGAACACGCACAGAAGGATAACTCTTCGACCTCAACCGTCGAACCTGCCGGTCTAGAATGGCCACCGGCTCCTCCTCGTAAGATAGATCATTGTCCAATTGGACAGTATCGAAGTCTAACACATGTGTGGGATCGCCGTGGTATCTCCGAAGCATAGATACATGAAAAACTGGATGCACGGCTGATAAGCTAGGCGGCAAAGCTAATCTGTAAGCCACCCCTCCCACTCTGTCTAGAATCTCAAATGGGCCAATATACCTAGGGCCGAGCTTGCCCTTCTTCCCAAACCTCATCACGCCCTTCATAGGCGACACCCGAAGCAATACTCGTTCACCAACCATGAAATCTACATCTCGAACCTTACGATCCGCATAAGTCTTCTGCCTGGACTGAGCTGAACGCAATCTCTCCTGAATAGTCTTGACCTTATCTAAGGCCTCCCGAACTAAGTCTGTACCCAACAACCGAGCCTCTCCCGGTTCAAACCATCTAACTGGTGATCGACATCGCCTACCATACAACGCCTCATACGGAGCCATCTGGATGGTAGACTGGTAACTGTTATTGTAGGCGAACTCTGCTAATGGCAGAAACTGGTCCCACGAGCCTCCAAAATCAATAACACAGGCTCGAAGCATGTCCTCTAGAATCTGAATAGTCCTCTCGGACCGGCCATCCGTCCGAGGATGAAATGCCGTACTCAACCGAACCCGAGTACCTAACTCCCGCCGTACAGCTCTCCGGAACCGCGAGGTAAACCGCGTACCCCGATCAGAGATAATAGATACTGGCACCCCATAGAGACGAACAATCTCCCTAATGTAAACCTTCGCTAACCTCTCCGACGAGTAGGAGACAGATATTGGAATAAAGTGTGCTGATTTGGTCAGCCTATCAACAATGACCCAAATAGCATCAAATTTCCTCCGAGTCAAAGGAAGTCCAGTATCGAAGTCCATAGTGATCCGCTCCCATTTCCACTCGGGAATTTCAATCCTCTGGAATACACCACCAGGTCTCTGGTGCTCATATTTCACCTGCCGACAATTTAGACACCGAGCGACATACGCAACGATATCTTTCTTCATTCTGCGCCACCAATAGTGTTGCCGTAAGTCCTGGTACATCTTCGCGGTGCCCGGGTGAATAGAATACCGCAAACTGTGGGCCTCCGCTAAGATCAACTCTTGAATTCCTTCGACATTGGGCACACAAACTCGACCCTGCAATTTCAATACCCCATCATCATCTAGATTTACCTGTGTGGCACCTCCCCGCTGTACTGTATCTCTCAACTCACACAAACGAGGATCATCAAATTGCCTCTCACGGATACGCTCTAATAAAGAAGAACGAGCGACCGTGCAGGCTAACACCCTGCTAGGCTCAGAAATATCTAATCTCACGAACCGGTTGGCTAAGGCCTGAACATCTAGAGCTAATGGTCTCTGATTGACCGGAATATATGCAAGACTACCCATGCCGGCATACTTTCTACTCAATGCATCGGCCACCACATTGGCCTTACCTGGGTGATATAATATAGTAACATCATAGTCTTTTAGCAACTCTAACCATCTCCGCTCGTCGTAGATTCAACTCCTTCTGCTTGAACAAGTACTGTAGGCTTTTGTGATCAGTGTACACCTCACATGTCACACCATATAGATAATGCCTCCAGATCTTTAAGGCATGAACCACTGCTGCTAACTCAAGATCATGAACTTGATAATTCTTCTCATGTATTTTTAACTGCCTCGAAGCATAAGCGATAACCTTACCATCCTGCATCAATACCGCTCCAAGCCCCGTACGAGATGCGTCACAATAAACTGTATAAGGCCCTGTACCTGTAGGTAGTACCAACACCGGTGCGGTGGTCAGGGCTGTCTTGAGCTTCTGAAAGCTCGCCTCACACTCCTCTGACCACTGAAACTGGACACCCTTCTGGGTCAACCTGGTCATCGGGGCTGCAATAGAAGAAAACCCCTCTACAAAACGACGGTAGTAACCTGCTAATCCCAAGAAACTCCGTATTTCAGTCACTGAAGCTGGTCGAGGCCAATTCTGAACTGCCTCAATCTTCTTTGGGTCTACCTGAATACCCTCCACAGATACAATGTGACCCAGAAATGCAACTGAACTTAGCCAAAATTCACACTTCAAAATTTTTGCATATAGTTGGCTATCTTTCAGAGTCTGCAAAGTCACTCTGAGATGTTGCGCATGCTCCTCATGACTGCAGGAGTATGTCAATATGGAAACAATGAAGACTACAATGAACAAGTCTAAATAAGGCACGAACACACTCATGCGTATGCACATATCCATGACTCTGAAGTCTGGCCATAAGAGTTATTATTAAATTACAACATTGTCAATTAACCCCGTTATCAAATACCTTATTCTACAAATCCCACTTTACTCAGAATGAGGTATGGTGACCTCGTGATTATTTTCCCGAATTAATGCGTCATATTTATCCTTACTTGGTGCTCGTCTCAAAGGCTAAGCTCAACGGTTTCAAAATAGAAATGGCTAAATATGAATAGAAACTATACAAGAATTGTCAAATAGTCCTAACGGGCATGACTCTTATTTACGAATGCAATACGAAAATATTAATTTCATAAAAGAAGAATTTTAAACACATAAACTCTTACTAGCAGGACCCAGTCCTCATATGATATCCACCGCAGCTTGAAGCTCGGCTTAGAAATATTTCACATTATGCCAAAAATTGGAGGATCTCATCCTCAACTCTGAATCACAGTGCTTGCACATCATATCATCCGAAATTTTTCATTTCCTTTCTTTCTTCCTTTCAATAATTGTCCGTCAAAGATAATCACGACATAAAATAAGCCCTCATACTGATAGGGAGCACAATTAACGATTAAAATTAGTTATCCCGAAAATTATATCAAAACCCACCGTAATAAGTAATATAAAGTCACTCTTAGCCTCATGGATATTTTAGTGACTAACACCTAATAATAGGGATGTCTATCCTTATGTAATATCTCAACGTGAGTATTTCCCTAAGTAGGTTTGATGATTACGATGCTCGCTCATGAATGGAGCATGTTAAAAGGACTCGCCTAAATTTTCTTTCAAAAACCAAATCAAATTAAGGGAAAATTATTTGTTTATAACAATGTGAATTACACACGTGATGACGCCATCTGGTGTAATGACCTCCCTCATACCATAAAAAGTATATCAATGGTTAGGTCTCCACCTCTAGGATTTTCACCTCCACCTCTAACATCCTGACCTATACATCTGGCTGGCCATGTAGGATAAATATTAACTGCAATGGAGCGTGTAGCCTGAGTGCTTTCCTAAAATCATATTTCTCCAAAAATTCCACATTCACAGCAATTCCTTTAAGGCTCAGTTAACTTGTTGTTCATGACAATATATATATTCGGACACAGTCATTGTGACCTGGTACAACCGTTCAAATCGCATATACTACATATTACGTAGAATCTCGGGGTGACGTCTTCATAACATTTTCTAAAAATAGAGTTTAGTAGATAGCGTTGCATTGGCCGGCTTGCCCTCTTGGTAATCTTGTCACAAACATTGATGGCCAATTTCCTCTTTTGCTATGTTGGCTTACACTGTTGAGCTACCCCGTTTACTCATATACTCTTCGTCATTCTCTGGGGCGATCCTTACCCCATGAAAAGAACCAACCTTAAATATGTATAAATTATTTGGAGGACATTTCCATACCATATATATATACATTCCAATAACTCATCATATTTGTCCTTCACAACTCCAACACATCGACCGGACGTCAAGGTCCGTTGAAACCCAACACGATTTATTAGGTGATCTCCCGATATAATTGCGTCTTCCGTTGGGACCATAACTTGTGTGGTAAATACATTATCTTCCCACTACTTCTGTGTGCCTTCCGTAGCACAGTAAAATGAACTCCTCGCATTTGACTATTCCCACGTTCTGTAATTCCTCATAAGAACTGTCAAGCACAATCTCGTGGGTTCTCAAAAGATGCACCGCTGAAGGTGGCAGCGAAGACTTTGGTGAAACTTGTCCTCCGTAAAACTTTTGAAGGCATAGTTGATCTATCACCAGCCTGTGCCATTGTTCGACTGGATAAGCGGTACGTGACTACGCCATTCGTGGGAAGACAAGAGTGGAAATTTAACTTAACACTTTGAAGAACAAATTCGCACGATAAGAAAGAACAAATGAGAGACTCTTTCCTAACTCAATAGACTCGGGAGGACAAGCACAGACGTCTCCGTACCTACCTCTCAAACTCTACTAAGCTTGTTCGTGAGTGGTGAGACCTATGTAACCTAGAGCTCTGATACCAACTTGTCACGACCCGGATTTTCCCCCAATATCGGGATCGTGATGGCGCCTACTCGTGGTAGCTAGGCAAGCCACTGTATTCATACTATCCTGTTTTTAACACAATTTTAATTAAATAAATGCGGAATACTTTATCGAAGTGGAAATAACAAATCACAAGGTGAAAATCATACTGAAATCCTCTACCCAAGACGTGGAGTCACCAACTCACAAACTACTATGGAATACTACACATAAAAGTCTGAAGGAAATATAACATAATTCTGTTAGTCTCGGAACAATGAGACTACAACTATTAACATAAATAAAGAAAGAGACGCCGGGCCTGCGGACGTCTGCAAGCTACCTCGGTCTCAAATGTGATCAACTCCCACGCAATCTATTTACCGCTGCTGCTGCTCCTGATCGTAACTTGGACCTGTGCAAAAACGCACAGAAGTGTAGCATCAGCACAACCGACCCCATGTGCTGGTAAGTGCCTGGCCTATCCCGGCGAAGTAGTGACAAGCCTAGGACCAGACACCCACATAAACCTGTACAATTCAATATATATATATGTGTACCACAAAATAACAAGAAATAATCAAGTATTAACACAATAAGGAATATCTTAAAGAATTCAACAATTAACCACAGTTAATAATTTCACAAGGAAAAACAAAGTGTAATGTAAACACAAGTAATATCAAGTCAAGGAATAGCAAGCAGTTGCACGGCATCACCCTTCGTGCTTTTACTCTCATCCTCACCAAATAAGCAAATAAAGTACACGGCATCACCCTTCGTGCTTTTACTCTCATCCTCACATCCATGGTACGGCATGATCCTTCGTACATGGTTCAATAATAGGGCACGGCATGATCCTTCGTGCATAAATAAATAAATAAACATGGCACGGCATCACCCTTCGTGCATTATCACTCTTCCTCACCCAAATAACAATCAAATAAGTTCACAAGGAAAACAAGGTATAATGGAAACACAAGTAATATCAAGTCAAGAAATGGCAAACAATTGCACGGCATCACCCAAATAAAATATAATGGAAAAACAAGTAATATCAAGTCAAGGAATAGAAAACAATTGCACGGCATCACCCAAATAAAATATAATGGAAAAACAAGTAATATCAAGTCAAGGAATAGCAAACAATTGCACGGCATCACCCTTCGTGCTTTTACTCTCATCCTCACCAAATAAACAAATAAAGTACACGGCATCACCCTTCGTGCTTTTACTCTCATCCTCACATCCATAGTACGGCATGATCCTTCGTACATGGTTCAATAACAGGGCACGGCATGATCCTTCGTGCATAATCAATAAATAAACATGGCACGGCATTAACCTTCGTGCATAAATAAATAAACATGGCACGGCATCACCCTTCGTGCATTATCACTCTTCCTCACCCAAATAACAATCGCAGTTAAGGGCAAAGAAAGAAACAACAATTCATAAATCGTCCCATCAAGGGCAATCAATAATTATCTTCACAACAAATCCCAACAAGGGAGAACAATAACAATTCACCTGTAATATATCTCAAAATATCATTTTCCAACGACTCACGGTCATACTAGACGCCAGTGTATGGATGCTCGTCACCACACCCCATACACCGCACTCGATCACATAACACATAACACATAATCCTATTCCCTCAAGCTAGGATAGAACAAACACTTACCTCGAATGCTTATGAACAATCCAATCCGTGGAAATGTCTTTTCTTTCAATTTGGCTCCAATCCAACCGTATCTATACACAATTGATTTAATATCATCATTTCTACTCCACAAACTAATTCTTAATACCAAATAACACTTTTACAACATTCTGCCATGAATAGTAAATTTCAACCCCGGGCCCACATGATCGGAATTCGGGGTTATGACTAAAATCCGGTTACCCATCCCCCCACGAGTTCATGTATATAATTTGTTTCAAAATCGGACCTCAATTCGAGGTCAAAT
This sequence comes from Nicotiana noctiflora, assembly GCA_032618575.1. Lineage (NCBI taxonomy): Eukaryota > Viridiplantae > Streptophyta > Magnoliopsida > Solanales > Solanaceae > Nicotiana > Nicotiana noctiflora. The sequence continues at coordinate 54,315 of JASVEL010014162.1, forward strand.
TCCCAAATTTATGAAAAACCCTATTTTCTAACAAAAACAAAAATTTTACCATGAAAACATTTGATTTCTAATGAAAAACATGTTTAATGATGTTAGGAATTGAAAGAATTAAGTAAAAAGTGACTTACAATCGTTTTGGTGAAGAAGAAATCCTTGAAGAGTCGCAATTGGGTGTTTTGGTTTTGTGAAAAATGAAGAAATGACTGAAATTCGTGTTTTTCAGGTCTCTGTGTTCGCATTTGCGAACATGGGTTCGCAATTGCGAACCCCGACCAATTTCCGGAGTTTGAAAAATAAGCTAAGGGTGGGAAGTTCGCATTTGCGACAAAAGGTTCGCATTTGCGAACAAGGCTCTTCGCATTTGCGAAGAAATCTTCGCATTTGCGAAGCCTGGCTGGGCAGGCATCCTTCGCATTTGCGAAGAAAGCTTCGCATTTGCGAAGCCTGGCTGGGCAGGCATCCTTCGCATTTGCGAAGAAAGCTTCGCATTTGCGAAGCATGGCTGGGCAGGCTCCTTCGCATTTGCGATCAGGGGTTCGCATTTGCGAACCCTGCCTTGGTCCGTCACCTTCGCAATTGCGAGAAATTCTTCGCAATTGCGAAGCCAACAGCTGGGTGAAAAAAACCAGCAGTTCAAAATTCAGATTTTCATCCAACGGCCTATCAAATCTTTACCCGAGCCCCCCGGGCTCCAAACCAAACATGCACACAACCTCAAAAACACATTATGGACTTGTTCGTGCGATCATATCGCCAATAACACTTCGTTTCAATCAAATCAAGCCCCAAACTCATGGTTTTCATAGTTTTGATTTTCAAAACTTCTTAACTTGGAACTCAAGGTCCAAAACATCTCAAACGACATCCAAATGTCACCAAACTTTACAGAAATCACATATATAATATTTAAGACTTGTACCGGGCGTCGGAACCAAAATACGAGCCCGATACCAATGTCTATCAATTTATTTCCTTTAATAATTGCATCAAAAACAATTTCACATAAAAATTCATAACTTGGGCTCTAGGCCTCATAATTCGACTCCGGACACATGTCCAAGTCCCATATTTTCCTACGGACCTCTCGGGACCATCCAATCTCGGGTCCGGATCCGTTTACCAAAAATGTTGACCGAAGTCAACCATATCAATATTAATATCATTTTTATCCACATTTCTCATAGAATTCATATTTTCTATCACAAAATCTTTCCGGCTACATGCTCGGATCGTGCACGCAAATCGAGGCAACATAGAATGAGGTTTTCAAGGCCTCAGAAGCTCGAAATTGTTAATAAAATAAGTAATCTCCATATGTACCAGCATTTTTGCACGTCTCTATGAAGTTCTCCACATATTGCTTTGGGTTACCTTTACCATCAAACTGTTGAAACTTTGGAGGTTGATAGCTAGGAGGCATCTTCAAGATATCGACCCTTGAAGTGTACAGCTTTGCATACGTAAAAGAGGATTTGGCAGCAACTTCATATTTGTTCTTAATGGTTCCTTCAATGAACTCCTTCAATTGATCGATTGGAATCATCCCTTCAGATGAGACAGGGATAGCCTTAGTGGATGATGTTTGTCTTGGGAGAGAGTCGCTCTCTATATCCTCTGGGACCTTGCCGGGTGCATGGGTGGATTGTTCTTCCATCAGAATTCCCACCATGTCTGTTAGCTTGTCAATTCTGGCCTCTTGATTTTGCATGCATTTGGCCAAGCCAGCGATTGATTCTGTCAAGTTTTCCAACTTCTCCTCCATGAATGAAGTGTTTGTCACCATGCTTGCATGATTGTTGTGGATGACGGAGAGTATCCTGGATTTTCACACATATTGATCCTTTATTGGCTCACTCTATGTGGTGTAAGTTGGGAGGATCCATCATTTGAAGCATCATCATCTTCCTTCACAGTAGAGTGCTTGGAGCCGGAGAGGTCAATCAGAGCAAAAGTTTTCTTGATCTTTTCAGCAAAATCGCTTCCTCCTTCAAACGTGTTTGTGGCAGATCTTGCTCTTTTTGAGGATGAAGATCTGAAAATAGGGGTTGATGCGGACGTCACTTGGGGAGTTGGTTGTCCTAAAAAGCTTTCTTTACTCCTCGTAACTTGTCTGAAGCTTCCAAAGGTGACATCGAGGATGCTTTCCATATCAGCATAGAACATGGAGTTAGTAGCACTGGTGGAAGTTGTAACAGAGTTGATTTTCTTTGAAGCCATTTCAATGTTCTTGGTATTTGATGAATGAAAAGTTGAGATGAGAGGTAGAGATTGTTCCACTGGGTGTTCCAGAATTTGTAGACAATAAATTGCGGACGAGAAAATAAAATCAAGACAGAAAAATACCGCAACAATCATAGTATTTGATTTTAATTATTTGAGTGTACAATCTCTATGAATCCTCTAATTCTTCTTTCTAGTAATAAATAAATTCAAGGGCCTTTGAGCTTGATCTTGAATCTGTATTTGTTTCCACGAACGATGATCTTGTTCTTGAGCTTGATTTCTTGAACGTGACCTTGATTTGTTCTTTGTTCTTGAACTTGAACTTGATTTGTTCTTCATTCTTGAGCTTGAACATGATTTCTTGAACTTGAACTTGAAGGTTGGAACTTGTGGAAGAATTTGCGGCGTTTGTTCCACGAGCTCTTTCTTTCTTCTTGTTATAACTTCTGGTGTCTTTTCTGATTTATAAAGACCCCTATTTATAGTAGTGGAAGGAAAGAGTTGTGATAAGTACAAACTCTTTCCGACCAATCAAATTAAAGTGTGACATGGTCGCATTTGATTGGCCAGAACATGTCACTCACACATATGGCGTGATTTCATTGGCCTTTTATTGTGACTTGGCATGCCTTGTCATTTTGACACGGCATGGTCCTATTGGCTCTTCGCTTGACTTGGTGCGACATGTTATTTGACACATGGCACCAAACTGGCCTCTAGGAGGATGTCATCTTGGGCTTAATGAAGTGAGCTCATCACTTTAGCCCAATTAAATGGGCTAGCCCGATGGAATAAGACTTATTTATTTAATCCATATATATTGGAGTTATATAATTAATTCAATCATAATAGCCCATAATATTTATTTGGACCAATATATCTTGAATTTAAAATATAGACCAAATTAATTTATGGATTTAAATCCAATAAATTTTGTATGCCTACAAGTCCATTCAGGCGACGAGAGGTAGTCCTGCAAACGTCCGTGGGACTTGACGTCTCCTCATATCGTTTCTCTTTCTGTTCTTACTTATTTAGAGACAAACTTATGTATTTCCTTTCAGACCTTATTTGTAGTATTCTTAGATAGTCCGTGACTTGTGACACTAAATTTAGGGTAGTATTGTACTTCAGATAATGTTGCAGTGTTTGGTTGAATTATTAAGTTTTTTGTCTTCCGTATTTCTAGTTATTTAATTTATTCCGCTGTTTAATCACTTATTTTTTTAAATTGTTAAACATGTTTAATAAATGGAAGGTAATGATTTTACAATATTTGACTTTCCTAGCTTCCACGAGTAGGCGCCATTACCGATGATGGAAAATTCGGGTCATGACAATAATTCATTTGCAAAATATTGCCAAGTGCATTTGCTGACCCATCTAAATGTCATATTTCAGCTGCTAATGTTCCAAATAGAATAACATCCATAGTGGACAGATTTTATGACACGCATGAAGCGTAATAGACTAATCGGTTTCAAAGACAAAACTCCTTGAAGAAAGAGATGAGCATATTTTCAAGATGGTCATAATAAGGAGGCAAGTGCTTTAATAGACCACCATGAAATAATACTTTATAAGACCTCATGGGAGAGGTTCAATTACCTAAAAATAAAGAGATATCACTAAGTTATGTCTTTATTGAGTGATGATGGAATCAATGCAAGATGATCGTCGATGATGTTTTTAATATAATGTAGCAATATTATTAATATGGACGAGGATCTTGAGATCAAATCTGTCATGGAGTGTGGATAGATATATGATTGGCCAAAATAAAAAATACGCAATCAAGAATGATTTCACTTGGAAAACGTGAAGTTTTTGACTAATAGTCCTAACACCTGAAAGTATAAAGCAGTGGGGTGATACAAGATTTTTGGTGGCATTAATTATATAGAAACATGTTCTCTTGTAGTGGATGCAGTTGCTTTCAAATTTTAGTCTTGCAATACCTAAAAATTTGATATGCATATATAAAAATTATTGAAGAATTTAAATTGTTCTAAGGCATATTTAGGTTCCCAAGAAATTTATTAAATACAACTTCAGCAAACTCTTACGTGGATTAGAGCAATCATGGTATATGGTACACTAATGTATCTTGCTAGAACCATAAGTATAACAGATATACATTTATTTATTTTAACAAATTTTGCCAATTGCAAATCGAGGGCGTTACATGAAGTTCGTTTTTCATAACAAGATATTAACAACTTATAAATCAAGTGACTCAACACGAATGCGACGTGTAATGTTTTTGAGAGAATATTCCAATAATATTGAAGAAAATCCCGTTTGCATAGCTAAATTGAAAGTAAGATACATTGATGGAGACAAAGTAAAGCACACTTCACCAAGGTTTTTTTTTTTTGTTGTTTTTTTGGTAGAGGCGACCTTCAATAGAAAGATGAAATAGATGCTCAAGAAAGTCGTTCAAGTGATAATTTTCCGAAATAATTCATTAAGGCATTGCCGATTTTAAAACATTAGAGAAGTTGTTATACAAGTTTGGAATTCGTCGTCTTTGAAAAATAAAGTGATATTTTCATTAGGGGAGGCACATACATGTTGCACTCTTTTATCTTTAGCTGAGGTTTTATCCCACTAGATTTTCCTAGCAAGGTTTTTAACGAGGCATCAAATAATGCATATTACAACATATGTGTATCTTTTTCCATCACTAAGATTTTTTCCCACATGATTTTTTTTAGGAAGGTTTTAATGAGGCACATTGTCTATGGACATCCAATGGGGAGTGTTATAAATAATTATCTAATTGTGGATGTCCATAACTCGTAAGTGAGTCATACCCACTACTTTTCTCCATTATCTTCGTAACTCCCACCAATACTTATGGAGTTATGGTTGTAACCCATACCTCCGTAACCTCCCCCATGATCTCAAATGCTTAATCCCTTATTTATGACATTCTTTTATATACTTCTATGGAATACTATAAATGGAGGATGAGAATATTGTAGGTAGTTGAATACATGAAAGAAATAAAAATCTCCCATCTCTTTGTCTCTACATTCTTATCTATTTTTTTATTTTATATTATTCTTAACATTAACTTTATTATATTTTAATGTGCATTTAAAATGTTGGTTTATCTTAAAGTTGTAACTCGCACAATACGTCAAATAACATAACCCGCGAAATTAAATTCAAAGCCAACGAGTGTGTCATATTTGGGATAAGTTTTATAAATAGTCATATAACTATGACTTTTTTCTTTTATCAAAGTCATATAATTCTATTTTTCACATAAAAATTATAAAACTTTTACTAACTGACAAAAAACTATAGTGACCGAAAACACAATTTTTTGATAGTATTTTCTTATTTCAGCTTCTTTTATTTTAGATAAATAATTATCTAATTAAAATAGAGAAATATATATATTTAACTGATCTAAAAATAATAGCCGATAAAATATATACTTTTATATATTTATGTGTATAATATAAATATTCTATATATTTTTTGGCTAGCGAATACAATTAGTTTCGGCTGACCGATCCTTTTTGTATTTGTTTTCCTTAAAATAAGAATGACCCAACCTAACTTGACACAGTTCCCATTTACATAAATTAAAATAATACTAAAAGAAAATTCTTCCCTACAAAAAACATAGTTTGGAATGCATGAGACTCTGATAAAAAAAAAGACATAAAAGTATTATTAGAGAGAACTTAAAACAAAAATATCTTGAGAAAAATAAAAGATAGAAATATCGTATTTTGAAATATTTACTTTTAGTATTATTATAATTTATATATGGTTATTGGATCGGGTGGGTCAGGTCGGGTTGAGTTATTCCTATTTGAATTAAATTATTATTTATTAGACTGAAAATAAAAAATAAAAAAACTGTGAAATAATAAAATACTGCTGAAAAATTGTATTTTTCGGTCATTATAATTTTTGCGTAAGTTAGTAGAAATATTATGATTTTGTGTGAGAAAACATAGTTATATAACTTTGGCAAAAAAAAAGTCATAATTATATGACCATTTATAAAATTTACCGATCATATTTGTCAAGTAAATTTAAAGGATAATCAGAAGTTTTCCAAAATATTCAACTGATATGTTCCAATTATTTGTAAATTGAACTCTATCATTGAGGCTAATATTTTAAAAAAAAAAAACTAAAAAGAGAGGCCTTTTAAGAAGTTAAGAATCCAGGTTCAAGTTCGAGTTAAGATATGCTTGGGTTCGCTTTATTTCTTTGTGAACTTGTATATAATATATTTTATGTCGATCTCATTGGATTGTTCGCAACATATAAAATAACTCAAGACCAAGCTACCAAAAGCCTGAGTCAATTATTATGAAGAGATAATCAAGGGAAATCCTTATTATATTCTAAAAGAGCGCATGTGTATTTTGTGGATGTGACATTAGGTGCAGTGGCGGATGTACATTGTTACTTATTGGTGAGCACCCATTATTTTTAACCGAATTTAGTAAATTTGTATAGATAAATATAGAGTGAGCAATCATAACTAAACTTTTTTTTCTCTTCTTTGCAATTTTTATCGGCGAGCATCTATCACTTTAAAATTCTGGATCCACCACTAAATTAATCGCCTCATTTTCGAGTATAGAGGGATTCTGTTTTGTGGTTTAAAGGGTGGTTGATCCCTCTTACACGTAACTGGTTCGGATATTAGAGGGTGTATGTATATTTGTAATGCGTATAAGTACACTAAGCAAGCGCAATGTGTATAATAAATATGTTTATATTAGTCAGTTATTTCATATGACATTATTTAGTCTTAAAAAGATTGTATTTAGTTGGTTCAGTGATCCAAATAGTTTAAAAAAATGATTGTGATTGTTTAATAATGTAGGTGCATAAATTATATAGGATAAAATACGAAATGACATGTGGTCATCTAAAGGAAGGACGCGTGGAATTTAAGACGAAGATAGCCACCGAACGTCGTTATTCCGCTTATCACCAGAAGGAATAACGATCATAAAGATGTACTAAATGCTCCGCGCCCGGTAGTATTTAATAAAGAATATTCTACAGAATTAAGAGCGACAACTCATTATAAAAAATTTGGCATTTATGTCTACCATTATATCTTCATCAATGACCCTCATAATTGACATTAAAGGAGGGCACAATCCTAGGACCTCCTTCCCAAGATACAACTATAAATAGAGAGCTCAATTATCATTGTAAAGGACACGAAATCTCTAGCTAACTTACACCACATTTTATATAGAACTTAAATACAATTTTATTTTCTCGCTTTTTGATCTCATCATTGTTGTGCCCGAAAACCTTGTTCCCGGATTCATCAACTCTGCCATTTCGTCTATATTTTAAGGCTACGTATTATATATATTTTCAGCTATTTCTTTATTTCAGGATCGAATTAATTCACTTGTTTAGAAACCACGAACAAATTCAACTGTACCGTTTTACGGATAAACAGTTTGATGCCCACCGTAGGGCCTAAACAATCATGTAACTAAATTGATCCTTACCTTTTTACTAACATACTTTGATTGTTTTGTCTTAGAGAAGATCATGAAAAGTGACAGATAACACTATTAACAACACGTACAATCCTAAAATTCGAGGGGATCAACCTCATTTCGAGGAATTTTTCCCTTCCCTCTTATTTTTTTAAATTCCATGCATGTTTCAAACTTGTTTTTCTTTTCTGCTCGCAATTCTTCCTCTCCTTAATTTTATTTTGAGTTGTGGTGTCTTATGTTAATTGGTTTGACTAGTTTTCTCTAGTTAAATTGGTTAATGTAGCTTAATTCCAGTTTTGTGTTAGCCTAAAAGAAATCCACAGTTAGTTCATGTCTTGGGTTTTTTGGGGTTACTTTTCATTAGCCATATGGGGTTTCTAAGTTTTGGTTTGGGATTTGGGTTCCAGATTGGCCCATCCATTGGGTCCGAACCATTGGTTCAAATAGACCCACAACTGGTTATGGGTTTCTGCAGCAAAAAACCTGGGATGGAAGGGTAATTAGGGAGAGTCTTAGAGGGTAGCTTGGGTAATTGATCTAGGAAATCTTGTGGTAATAGAAATAGAAGCTTTTAGGAAGCCGGGGTGGGGGCATTCTCTTATTTTTTAATTTTTAACTAAGGTCCCCTAAGAAAAGATTAAAATTGAAAAGGGACTAAGGTGAAATATTATATCATTAGGTCTGCCCTATTTGTTTACCTATAAAGACATCTCTATCTTTCCTTTCAAAGCAGAGAATTAGAGATAAGAATTTCAGGAAAAATATCAAAAGGTTGTAGTCTACTGTATCATTGAATTCCAGTAATTTTTTCTACTTCTTTTCAAACATCTAAAAACAATAGTTCTTCATTGTGAAATTTGAAAATGATTTGAATTTGATTTTCAAGTTTGGTTTCAATTTGAATTTGAGTTTATAAATTGAATTCAAGTCTGTTAAGAAATTTTGGGTTGAAGTTGCTTGGTCCTGGTTTACTTTTCCATTGGTTGTGCTGGTGCTGATTTCTCCTGCTATTACTGCTAATATCTCATTTTCTTTTGGTTTTGCTGTTCAGTACCAGGTATGCCTTGGATCTTTCATCATGTGAAGTGCAATCATGAACTCCTGTAATTCAAGTTGAAGCAATAATCTATATTAGCTTTTCTGTTGTATGTTTAGTTGAATCTGATTTTTATTTTACTTTAGTATAGCTTTGAGTGCATCTCTCTACTTTTTTGCTAAATTTGGATTTGAACCCATAGTGATGTAATTGATTGGAGAACATTTTAGACTCTATAGTATGTGTTAATTATAGATTGTGTGTCGCATTTTACTGACTGAAATTGCTTGATCCTGGTTCACATATGTAGGCTTAGACATATATATGTAATTTCAATTATAAGTTCATTGAAATTATTCCCTAATAATCAAGCCAGGTTTTGCATGTCCCCTATATATTTTGGAGCATGGTTTATGTGCCTTTCTCTGTGACTGTTTTGATCCTTCAGAAGATAAAAATTCCAAATGGAAGTTGAATTTGGTTCTGATCTTGGGAAGTTTCATTTCAAGTGTTATTAATGCCCAAATGATGATTTGTGAAGTCATACTGGTTTAGTTTGGAGGTTGTATTTCGAATTTGTCTTTTGAAATTAGTATGAAACTGTACAAATTGTCTTTTAAAATTAATTTTTTGAAAAATGGGGTTCACCATGGTTACCTGATGTCTATCATTTTTAAGTTTTCAAATGATGATTTGTTCATTTCCTATTGAAGCATGCTAAATCTGGAAATGAAATAGTGATTTGTGGGAAGGATTATCAGTTCATTTCTTATTGAAGCATGTTAAATCCAAAAATTAAGAAGGGATTTTGTAAGAGCCATTATAGGGGCTCAAACTTGGGTCCAGGCATTATGAATGACATTATGTTTTCCAATTGGGCTTCCTTGGCCCAGTTTAAGTCATTAAAAAGTGAGCCAACTTTGGTATGGCATGTTGGGCTTCACATTGAGCCCAAAAGTTGCAGCAGCTATTGTGTTTAATCTTAATCGATTCGTTATTTTCTGTTGGTGTAAGGATTCGATGTGTGCACCTTTGAGTCTTCAACTTGTGCATGCTTTATTTGAATTGGGATATAGCATGGCCCAGTAGTGCCAAGTTTCCTTTGTTGAGAATATTTCAGTTTGGGCTTCATGTTTTTAGCCCAATTGAGTCCTTTGCTTTTTGACAACATGGTAGCTGGACGATGGATTATAACTGACATGGGCTCTTGCAATACATTCAGTATGGTGTTGTGTTTGATTATTATTATTAAGTTTGAAATCTGCAAATTAGTGATTAGATATTCTTCATATAGTTTAGTTTAGTTAATTCCCGTTAAATTTAGAATTGAGGCGTACCGTGCCAAACACGAGAACAATTGCATAGCCCTTGCTTAATTAATTTTGATTTAATCCTTAGAATATGAGGCGTGCCATTTAGAGATTTTCCATGGCCCTCGCAATGTTGCAAACGCATAATTACTTTAGGTGTGTTGTATTAATAATTTACCTTCTTAAACTCGGGTGCACATTTATGTGATCCAAATCTAAATATCAACAATGTTATATAAAATGTGTTCCGGACTGCGGGTGCATGTATGTAATGTAGTTCAAGACATATTTTAAATATTGCAATTTTCTTTAAAAACAAATAAAAGTGGTTAAAGGTTTAAAATTGCACCATATGTTTAAAATTGTTCTAAAATAAGATAATAGTCCATTTATAGCAGTTGAGGGACCGTGCTAGAACCATAGAACTTGGGAATGCCTAATACCTTCTCCTCGATTAACAAAATTCCTTACCTCGATTTCTGGATCACGGACTGTAATACAGAGTCAATCCTTTCACCGACTCGGGATTTGAACAGAAGACTTGGAATACCATAAATCTCCTAAGTGGTGACTCCGAATCTTTTAATAAATAAATCTCGTTTTGATTGTCCTTTAATTGGAAAAAACTCCCGAATACCCTTTTGGGGGTAGACAAAATGAGGTATGATAGCTCTGGCGACTGGGTTGGGGAAAAGAACATAGAATCTCTAGTTCAAGATTCAGAATTCGAGCTTAGAATAATTGTTATATTTGGCTTTGTTTATTATCTGATTTTATTACATGTTTGGGCCTAATATTTTAAATGTTGCTTTTTAACGCTTTGATATTATCTGAGCTATATATATAAACTTCTATGAAACCCCTATTTTCTCTCTCCCGAGGAGTGCATGCTGGTCGTGACTTCTTTCGATTAGTGTCATATCCCATATAGAATGAGGTTCGGATAAGTTGCAAAGCCGGATAATCCTTTGCTTACCGTTACGCAGCCCCTTCCCGGCTTGAGTTGTCCGCTCGGGTAAGTCAGGTCTAGAACAAATAAACCCAGGTATTAAACATTTCAAGTTTAGCAATCAGGAACCCACATGGAGAGCATGGGAATACATTTCAAGTTTAGCAATCAGGAGCCCACCTGGAGAAATACATTTCAAGTTTAGCAATCAGGCGCCTACCTAGAGAGTACGGGAATACAATTCAAGTCAGCAGTCAGGAGCCCAGCTAGAAAACATGGGAATATAATTCAAGTTTAGCAGTCAGGAGCCCACCTGGCGAGCACGGGAATATAATTCAAGTTCAGCAATCAGGCATCCACCTGAAGAAAGGAAAGCATCTCAAAATACAGTTCAAGTCCAGCAATCAGGTGTACACCTAGAGAAAAGGAAGGCATCTCAAATTATAATTCGAGTTCATCAATCAGGCATCCCCTAGAGAAAAGGGAAAACATCTCAGATTACAATTCAAGGCGGCAACAAAGGAATTCCACCGGGAGAATACAAGTCAACATGGCAACAAGAGCTGCAAGATCAAGTTTGAAGATATAGATAGGATTTACTGTAATTCATAGATTATAGTTTAGTCTAGCTTCTTTTATTTTATCATGGTGTAATAAGGGATTAAGTAAGAAGTAGCAGCAACAACAACAGTGAAATCACAGCTTCATGGTAGTCATAGCTACCAAACATTTCTAAACTATACTGACCTGATTCCTTTTTAGCCAATGATATGTAGGCAACCTCGGAAGTTGGGAGCGGTCAAGTCTTTCAAAAATACTTCCAACGGAGAATTCAAACTGGCAAAAAATTGCTTGTATACGCTCACTTTATCTTTAGACGAAAACTCTTCGTGTTTTCGAGCAATGAGGGGCAGCTAGGTAATTAATTTGTTAGTTTAATTAGTTAGATTTTAAGAAAATTAGCAAAAATAGTGTTAAGTAGTAGAAATTAGGAAAAAATAGTAGAAAATTACCAAAAAATACTAAATAATTAGAGTAAGTAGGAAATTAGGTTTTATGATATTCCATAAAAGAAAAAGAAAAAAAAATATATAAAAGAAAATACATAAAAATAGTTAAATACCAGAAAATACAAAAATACATAGGTTTGATTAAAACTGGGCCAATTGAAATCCAATTGTTTGGCCCAGTGAATTGGCCCAGTGAATTGGCCCGTCTGATCCTTTGATTGGTTTTAATCTTAGCCGTCCATACGAGGTAATCTAACGGTGAGAATAATTAGTTGATTTCTTTAATTAATTGAGAAGAGAGGAATAATCTGAGCCATCCATTTGAAACGAACTAGGGTCGTGACATTAGGTCTCCCAGACAGGCGAAACTACGTCGTTTTAGTAACGCCTTGTTTGATCCGTTGATCTTCATCAAACCAACGGCTTAGATCTCCTAAGACGGCCGGCCTATATAAGGCCCTTGTCTGAACGATTTTGCCATTTTTGTTAAATCCCTAACCCTAGCCGCCCCAAACCCCTCTCTTCTCTCCCTGCTTCACCTTCTTCGAATCTTGGTTGGCCATGGCGGCCACCACCCTCCACGGTGGTCGCCGGCTCCTTTTACCCTCCCCTTCTTCTTCTCTTTCTTCTTCACTCCATCAAACACCTGAAACCCCAAGAAAAACAACCCTTTTCCAGAACTCCGGTCACCGGAATCTACCGCCGGTGATCACCAAACAACGAGGATCCCTTCCAAACCAATGCCAATCGATCCAGCTTGGTCTGATCTACACCCCTACACCATTCACCTCCCTCGAATCTTCCCCGAGCTTCTCGAATATCCAAAAAGAAGTCGCCGGAACCCTAATTCCGGCGACCCCCAGACATAAAACCACCAAAGACCTTACCTTTTATCCTCCCAAAACACTCCTCTGCAAGCCAAAGACCCAAAAGGCTTCATCTTGAAGCCAAACAATGGAAAAACAGAAAAGAAAGTCGGAATAAAGAAACAAACAAAGAGAAAAAAAAGAATAAAGAGTTTGAGAGATTGAAAGGGTCTGGGAAAAATGGAAAGCTTGGGGGACAGACCCCGCTAAGCTAAGTACTTTTCCCATTTTGTTTTTTTTGTTTTTCTTTGCTTTTCTGTTTGATCTGTGTTTTGCATTTTTTTATCTGTCTTCTTCTGTATCTCATGCTTCACATGCTAGTTTAGGACTTTTCTGTTCATTTTCCTCTGTTTCAAATCATGTCCTATTCTTGTCTGTTTCTCTGTGACCATATCTATCTCTTAATCTGTTCATCTCCTATATCTTTCCGTGTTTCTTTGAACCTGTTAGTGCTAGGGTATCTGTTTGTTCTATCATAATTTCTTTTATTAGAGTTCAAAGATCATGTCTGATTTGTGGTTTCTGACTCGTTTCAAATGCATGACTATTGATTTTTGTTTATCTCTCATTCTCTTATATGTTTAGTAAGTCAAAAGTGACTTTGATTCTCTTCTTCTCTTCATTATTTGATTAAGTCGTATAGTTTTGATCCGTTTTGACTCTTATAGCATAACTTCTCTTTTATTGTCTTGCATACTCTGTCATCTTTTCTTTCTTCATGTCCAGTCCTTTTGTGTGTTTTTCATGTTTCGTCTATAAGTGTCTCTGTTGGTCTTCAATATCGCATGTTCAAATTTTGACTCTTGGTTTGCATCTAGCTTTGAATGAGTCTTCTCTTCTGGTCTTTTTCATGATTAGTCTTAGTGTTAGGACTAACTGTTGGTCCCCTATATTGAGTTTGTTCTACTTCATCTTTTCCCCTACATCTCCTGATTAAAACCATGATTTGACTCTAATAATTGGTCTATACCACCTCTTCTGTTCCTAGAAGCATGTTAATCTGATTTTACTTCTTTCTCTGTTACTTGGCATGATAAATGTTGGGTTTCTTCTCCACTATTTTCTCATGACTCTTTTTATGTTTTATTATATACATTTAGGTTAGGGTAAATACTTGAAAATGGATCCTGGCTACCTTGTTTTACTTATTCTGTGGTCCTTATGTCCTGATTAAGCCATGTTTCATCTCTTACTGATTGTTTGTGAGAGTCTAGCTTCTGTGTATGTCTATGCCATGAACCTTAGAGGTTTTGAGGTTTTTCAATGTATCATCTGACATAAACTGCTTAAGTCTAATTGATATTGATTGACACCTTGTCACATGAAACTAAGTAATGTGAATTGATTGATTAAGATTCAACCCTATCAAATTGTCCCTTCTGAGTTTTGATTGATTGATGCACATTGTTTGATCTTATGTGGCTATGTGTGCAGTACTTGTTAAGATAACTGAGTTTTCAAGTAGTTCTTGTTGGTATGGTTATTTGATTAACATTCTTCAATCTTAGTGGAATTGGTTATAGCTGTTAGTGCTAGGTCCCATAAATGGCTAGTTTTTGAAATAAATTAGGACTGAAAATGAACAAAATAGGCTGATAGTTAAATAATTGGCCTAAGAATGGTCAACCTTGCAAAAGGTTGACCTATTCTATAAGGCCCTAACACACAGCCCACTTTAAAAGTGGCTGATTATGCAAAATAGCTATGTCTGCAAATGCAGACTAGCCCAGGCTCTCTTCAGAGCCCTGAACAGCAAAGTGGCCAAACCTGTAAAGGTTTTGGGCCCAACTGTTCAGTAATTGGCTTTAATAGCCAAGCTAAGTCTCAACTTGAGACTGGCTAATTTTTAAATAGTTTAATATCAATAATAAAGCAGGCTAGTCCTGCAATTAGCTTAAAATTGAAATAACTTGGTCTTAATTAACTGAAATAGATCCAGAAGTAGCTAAAATTGAAATAGTCTCTTAAAATAAATCTGGCCAGCCCTTAAATACCAATGCAAGGGCTGGCTATTAGTTAAATAGGTTCAAAAGAAGCTGAAATCTGACCTAGGTAGGCTAGTAAATCAGCAGTGCCCTTAGGGGCACAATTGGAAGTTAAAAAGGTAAAATAGTAAATAGTTTAGAACTTAAAAGGGTAAGGGAGTCATTTGTACCCCTGATTTCTGCAATTTTGCAGAGATTTAAGGGTATAATGGTCTCCCTAAAAAGGGAAATCTGTAAAAATCTCAAACCCTTAGGGATACATTGGTAAAAACCCATAAAAGGGAATCTTTAGAACCTTCCAGCACATGCTGGAAGGGTTTTGATAACTGATTTTGGGGACTTAAGTGTAAGTTTAGTAATTTTAGGAGGGGAAGAAGTGGGATTAAATCCCAAACTTTCTCCCCAAGTCATCAGCCCTTACCACAACTATATATATCTCTAAAAAAGGGGCTGAAAAGGGGGGTTCCAATTCTTAGCAAAATCTGAAAATACACTTAAGCTAAAATTCATACAAAGTTTCAGAGTAAAAATAGCAAGATAACAGTGGTATTTCTGGGAATTCTCGAGTGAAGATATATTGATTTCAATCTGGTTCATTGGTCTTCTTTGCTTGGTCATTTGCCTGGACTGCTACCTGTTTGCTGTTGCTGGGTTTTCTATTGTTTTTGCTGTGGTTTTTGCTTTGTGGATCTTCAATCACTGTTGCATTGTTGCTTGGATCTACTGCTGTTACTTATCTGCTTCGCCCCCTAGAACTCATTGGTTTACATTGTTTATCCAGGTACCTTTTCTATTCAAATGGAGCTGTAATGGTTGATTTGCTGAATGAAAAATGAAGTTCAAGCGTCAAATTATTTCTGTTTTTTTGTACTTTTATCTTGTTCTTTTCGTTTATAGTTTAGTATAGTTAGATCTGAATTTCATGTGGTGTAATATATATGAGTATAGAAAGGCACAACAAAAACAGTGTAATAGTTAGTATATTAGTGATAGCAGTAGCGTAATAATAGCAGTAAGTAATAGATCACCTAGCTAAATAGATGGAACTCACTAAATAGGCTAAATAACCATGGACTGAATTGATAATAGCTATATTGAACGACTCACATAGCAAATTGGATCTGCGAATCAATAATCTCGATTAGTCAGGGTTAAAAATAGAAACAAGTAAAAGATGGAAATAATAATTGTTCTATGAATATTAAATAGGCTTAACTCATATCAATATCAGTAAGCTAATCACACTGGGATGTTGAATGAGTATAAGTTAAGGTCAACCCAATAAAACAATCGTGTATATAGACATTAGTGAATCACTCGATTTGGATACTCGGATCCCATTGAAATGAGTAGTCGGTTTGTTTAAGTTATGTCTTCATATAATTAACTCATCTGGTGCCAAATGCTAGTTAGATAAACTTTCCATTTTTAAGTGTATCAGCTCTTTAGAGAAATATGAGTGTAGAAGTAATCAGCATTCATATGCATCTAGTTATTTTAGCTTTAAGTCAACAGGAAATGAATTGTACAAGGATTTTTACCTTCTGATAAATAAGAAATGAAATTGATTTAGTTTTTGTTCTTTAACTCTTAGTATGTATTATTGTTATTGTACGTTTTGTATTCTGTTATTGCTACATCAATTAAGTCCGGGCCTTGCCTAATAGTGTGGGCCTGGATCATGTCTATACTGCTTGGGCTAGCAATGGTATGCCCAAATCAGGTTTGGTTCTTTACGAACCTGGACCTATTATTAATGTAATAAAGCCCATTCTGGAAATTCAGGCCCCAATAAATAACAGGAACTCGACAGGGCCTGGAATGTTTAGTATTAGAAATCGACTAAGGCAAAAACAATGTATAGCAAATGTAGTTGGACGATTAGGACTGGACTTTGATAATTAAATTGGGATGAGCCTCGCCCGAATAACAACGGGGCCCCCTTTTAGTAATGATATAATACAATTAGACTCGGGAAGATTATTAGTTAATTTCATAGTCTTACCCTAAAATAATTAAAAGCCGATAGACTATTTTAGGGCATGATTTTAATATACCTTCCTATGAACGAGTGTGCACTTGGTGCGACTCAAATCCAAATCTCGGTAAAGTTGAAATACACCAAAAGTCATAGGCGTACTGGTTGCGGTATGACTCGAGGCGTGTTTTCGCGATACCGCAAATTCCTAAAAAATAATATTTATGTAAAAAAGCACATTATGTTGTTAAAACCTATAATTGAGTCAAACAAAAAATCGAGAACGACAGTGGAGCGACCGTGCTAAAACCACGGAATCCGGGAATGCCTAACACCTTCTCCCGGGTTAACAGGGTTCCTTATCCGGATCTCTGCTTCGCAGACATTTTTAAGAGTCAAAATTTCTCGGTTTCGTGATTAACCGGTGACTTGGAACACCATTATCATTTCTAAGTGGCGACTCTGATTAATCTCTAATAAAATCCCGAACCGATTGTCCTTTAATTGGAAAAACTCCTTCTCTTACGTTATTTTATCCGTTTCGGGTATTTGAGCGTCGGGGTACACCCTACAAGCGTATTTATATGCTTCTAGTATTTGAGGTAGTAAAAAGGGAGGTGTGACAGCTCTGGTGACTCTGCTGGGGAATCCAACCCTGAATTTCGATTTCAGGGTTTAAGAACTCGAGCTCCTTAGAACTGCCGTTCGCATTTTTGTTTGACTTTATTATATGATTTGAACAACATGCTATGTGCTTTATCGCTTCGATATTATGTGGATTGTATATAAAACTGTGCCGAAAACCCTTCTCTCTTCTCCCCGGGGATGTGCTTACTGGTTGAGACTCCCCTTTCTGTTAAAGTCACCTTAAATTAAGAAAACAGAGGCCGGATAAGTTACAAAGCCGATTGACTCCGCGGGTCACCGGTACGTAGCCCCCTCCTCGATTCGAGTTGTCCGCTCGGATACACGTTCTAGCACTCTATGAAACCGTAAGATTTTGAACATAGGTCTAGGATGATTATTTGCATCATATTTGACTTAGGGGACTCAACACAGGGGTTAGGTCCGTCTAGGACAGGTGACCCGGTATTGGAAAAGACCGAGCATGTTATGTGTTGCATTTTATTGTCCTTGATCGTTATGCGGACCGGCGAAAATCCCGAGGATGGAAAAATTGTTGAAAAAGGAAAAGAGAGAGAAGAAAATAAGATTTATAGAAAATAGGTATCCGGAAATTTGAAGATCTGAAAAAAGGTGGAACAATTTTTGTTGAAATAAATTGGTCAAATAATCTGACCGAACTACGCAGGTTTGATTCTCGCCATTAGGTGGGATATGTAGGCAACCCTTAAACGGGTCCAACCACACTTTTAGAAAAAGACCAAAAAAAGATTTTCCTTGCAAATAATCGAGGTGATTGCTATTTTTGGAAATGGCCGAATGTTCCGAAAGGACGCCGGAAGGCTGTTTTGGCAAAAATGGCCACTTCGAAAGTCATTTTTCTTCTCTTTTCTTCAAAAATTGAAAACTTGCATTGAAAAAGATTTTCCTTTTTTCTAAATAAAGTCACTTTAATAAATGTGCAGGACGAGCACGATGATGAATGAACATTTTTCCCTAAATAAAATCCCTTTGGAGCTGAAATTATGATGGCAGGACATGGGATGCGATGGTCAAGACTGGGTCAAAAGGTACTTAAAAGGCCTACGGGGTTACTAGACATGGTTCCTCGAGGTGATGTGGTTAGAGCGTTGGTCACGTTTTGGGATCCGGCACACAACGTATTTCATTTCCCACATTTTGAACTTACCCCTACTTTGGAGGAGATTGCCTTCTACATCGGGAAGACTGAAATCCCGCTAAAAGGAAAATACCCAGTATCTCCGAGGACAGTGACAGTACATCGTTTCCTCGACTCTTTGAAAATTGCCCGGAATGTTCACAATGAAGATCTGGCCAACGGGTTTTGTTCCTTAAGCTTCATCTACAGTATGTTTGGACACGTTGGGGATTTCAACAACCTCACAAACAAGTTATGCTGCAAGTCCAACCGAGCGAAATGGGAGGAACACCGGAGGTTTGCATTTTTGGTGGCATTTCTTGGAGTTGTTGTATTCCCGAGGAAAGATGGACATATCAATATAAAAGTTGCCGGGGTAGCTACCACACTGATAGTACAAGATAACTGTACTCTGGCCCCAATGATCATCGCGGACATCTACCGTGCTCTGACTGCGTGTAAAGCGGGGGCCAACTTCTTCGAAGGGTGTAACTTGATCTTGCAAATCTGGCTAATTGAACATCTATGCCACCACCCTTCGTTCTCGAGCTATGGTTCAGCCGAACGGACATGTTTGGAAGAGTTCAATACGAGGACAAAAGAAGTAAAGTTGCCAGAGGGAGTCCAAGGTTGGATTGTGTATCTTCGATCACTAACTGACGGTCAAATCGATTGGACGTATGATTGGTTACCTCTTGACGAGGTGATATACATGCCAACGGAGGGATCGCCATTTTTGATCATGGGTTTGAAGAGTATACAACCTTATGCCCCATACAAGGCCCTGCGACAGTTGGGTCGGTGTCAAATTATTCCGAGAGATGGGGACCTCAGTGTGCAAGCCGTGGAGATTGGTCCAGACGGGCAATTCCCGGAAGCAAAAATCCGGCAAATCTGGAATGAATGCCAAAATCTGAAGATTGATACTTGTGTGCCGAATAGAGCAAAGGGGGAGATATCACCTGGATACTCCACATGGTACCGACGAGGGGTTGAACACGAACGTCATTCGAAGAGACCTCACTTGCAAGACCTGATAGAGCAATCCGAGGAGAATCAGAAATGGGTGGCCAAGGAAAAAGAATACAAGGCCAAAATCAGTCTGTTGGAGGATAAATTGAGAAATCTCCATTTCGAAAGCGGTTTACAAGCAGCATCCGATGAAGTGGAGAAGAAACAGCTGAAGAAATAAAATGATATGTTGAAGGCTCAAATGGCTCAAATGAAAATTGCATCCGAGACCCCAGTTCGCTCAGCCCGGGATGAAAAGTTAATTGAGATTCTCCGGCGCAAAGTAAATGACTATAGCTTCGATTTGGACAAAGCTGAAAAGGAGTTAGTCAGGGCTCGGAAGCAAATGGACAGAGATGCTGAGGAAAGAGGCAAGTTGGTTCGACAACTACAAGACAAGCACGATTTTGAGGTAGCTCAGCTTAGAAAGAAAATAATTTCAGCCACAGTCAAGAGTAACAAGGTTATCAAAGACCTTGAAGAAGAGAGAGAGCACTGTTACACGACTATGGCTAGATTAGAAATGAAGCTGCAACAAGTGCAAAAAGACAACCAACATACTTTGGATGCTCGCACTCAACAAATAAGCCGGTTATTGCAAGAAAAGGGGGTCATCAGAGAAAAGATTGTTCGTATTGCCCAATACATCACCCGAAAGACTCAACTGTGTGAAGATATGTCTCGAAGGACCTTTGTATCTGCAGTGAAGTTCTTCATGCAACAAGTCATGGCTTACCTAGATAGGCTCCAAAGGGGATTAGCATATAGGCCCGCGGCAAGGCCGAACGATGCCTCGCGGGCACTAGGTGCATTAATGTACTCATAGGGCATGCATCATCTTTTATATTTTTTCTTTCTTTTAAAACATCACCTTGTAATCAATGTTTTGGATTATCAATGAAAAAACAAGTGTTGTTATCAATTCTTTTGCTTTATGTTATTTCCTTTAAATTCGCTAGGCAAATAAATAGGAACGTAATTATGAAAATGACAAGGAAAAAGAGGGAAAAAGAAAAAGCAAGAAAAGAAAAAGAAAAAAAAGAAGAAGAAAGAAAAAACAAGAAAAAGAGAAAAAGAAAAGAAAAAGAAGAAAAAAAAAGAGAAAGAAAGGAAAAGAAAGGAAAAGAAAGAAAAGAAAAGAGCGGAAAAGAGAAAAGTGATTGGTCCAAATGAGCAGCGGTCGGGATGATGCATAACAACTCGAGGAAATGTGTCTGTTTTTGAAGTCGTTGCATTTTATTCATGCGCTAACAACTAACGGGTGTTGATGCTTGTGAGTTCAGATTCTTTAGGCAACTGGCATTCTGGCTACCCACCCATACAACACAAGATACAAAAAGATGACGAAAGTTGTATCCCAAGAAATTGAGGCAACTATCGTGGATCCTGCTCATGAAGATGAGATTGTGGATGTAGGAGGAATGAAGGAGGAAATGTACAAGCTGAGGCAGCAGATGGCCGAGATGTACCAGGCATGGTCTAGAGGTCAACCACTGCCAGCTTACCCCGCCAACCCCGCATATGTCCCTCCGGCCAACCCCAACCCTGAACCACCTACAATGAACTCATCCTCCACCTACCCCCGATTACCCTCACTATTACGCCTCCACCTCCCAGATACCACCACCTCCGGTCAAACAAGCACCACCTCACATACCCCAAGTTGCTCTCGTGTATGTGGCACCTCCACCCGCTGCTATGCACAAATCCTCCAGCGAACCGACGTTTCATATACATGATCCTCACTACTACCCTCCAGAGCCAACTTTCCGACAACATGAGTCTCATGCTCCGTTGATAGAAACAAGTGAAGAAAGAATTGCTAAGAGTACCGGGCAGGAAGAGATGGCCAGAAAAGTGAAAAGTCTGGAGAATGCTTTCCGCACTATGCAAGGACTAGGAGGGCAGGTGAGTGTAGCCTACAAAGACCTGTGTCTATTCCCCGAGGTGCAGCTTCCCGTGGGATTCAAGTTGCCAAAGTTCGACATGTATAGCGGACACGGGGATCCGGTAGCTCATCTCAGAGGATACTGTAGCAAGATAAGAGGTGCGGGAGGTAAAGATGAGTTATTGATGGCGTACTTCAGCCAGAGTCTGAGTGGTTCAGCTTTAGAGTGGTATACTCGACAAGACCATACAAGGTGGTTCGTATGGGATGACCTTGCGCAAGCCTTTGCAATTCACTTTCAGTACAACTTAGAGATCATACCTGACATGTTATCCCTTACAAAAATGGAGAAGAAGCCAGGGGAAAGCTTTAGGGAATTCGGTTTCAGATGGAGGGAGCAGGCCGCGAGAGTAGATCCACCCATGAAGGAGGGGGAGATGGTGGATTGTTTTCTACAGGCTTTGGAGCCTACATACTACGGTCATTTAGTGTCGGCGATTGGGAAGAGTTTCAACGAAGTCGTGAAAATGGGAAGCTTTGTGGAGGAAGGTTTGAAAACAAATAAAATCATGAGTTTTTCGGCCATCAAGGCCACCAATCAAGCTATACAAACTGGAAACGGGGAAGCAATGGAAAAGAAGAAGAAGGAAGAGGTGGCAACTGTAGAGAGCAGGCCATGGAGTCGCAACCCACATTATAACCCACCGAGACCCTACCGCCAACACCCACCAAACCCGTAAACCCCATATAATCCATCACCACCATCTTACCCGCCAAACCCATACAACACATCAAGCCCATACCACCACCATACCCACCAACAGTCCCACATTACCACCACCCGCAAGCCCAAGCCTACCCGCCACCACCACCCCATGTGTGGAGAGCCCAAGCTCCACACAATGTTTACCACACCCAGAACACATACCCAACCTCTAAACCTTACAGAAACCAAAATAGGCCCAGGCCTGACTCGGAGTGGAGAAACAAGGCAAGAAAAACATTCACCCCTCTCGGGGAATCATATACCAGCCTTTATCATAGGTTGAAAGAGTTGGGGATGTTGAGCCCAGTTGCACCTAAAGTTCCAAACCCACCCCCGAAAAACCTTGATCCTTCTGTTAGGTGTGAATACTGTTCGGGAACATTGGGCCATGATACCGAAAAATGTTGGCAATTGAAGAATGCCATTCAGGATCTCATTGATGATAGGAGAATTGAAGTTCAGGCTCCAGAAGCCCCGAACATTACCCAGAATCCACTGCCAAATCACCACGAGACACACATGATAGAATTGGTGCAAGGTGATAGCGGTCAAAAACCATCTCAGGATATGATGATGATAAAGTCAAGTGGTAAAGCGGAAAAGGAAGTTGTGAAAGAGAAAGCGGTTGTTGAGAAACCAACAAGAAAGCCAGTAGTGGTGGAGGGTTTAAAAGTGGTAGTGCCAGGCGCAAAGACAATTGTGACTGTGAAAGGCGCAAGTACAGAGCCAGTAATTATAAGGCCGGTAGTGCAAATGCCGGTGGTGAGTACAAAGACTGTACCTTGGAACTATAACAAGGTAGCAGTGGTTTATAAAGGAAAAGAGGTGTCCGGGGAAGTTAACGAAACCCATGGTCTCACCCGGTCTGGAAGATGCTTTGCTCCAGAGGAATTGAGAAAAATGAAAGCAGTAAAAGAGAGCTAATTGAAGAAACCAGTGTCAGAAGAGGAAGCGAAGGAATTCCTCAAGAAGATGAAGTCACAAGAGTACTCAGTGGTTGAGCAGTTGAGGAAGACCCCTGCCCAGTTCTCTTTGCTATCTTTGCTAATACACTCAGAAGAGCACAGGAGGGCTCTGATGAAGATTCTAAATGAGGCTCATGTTCCAGAAAAGATTTCAGTTTGCCACTTGGAAAAGATTACCAACAAAATTTTCGAGTCTAATAGGATCACATTCTCTGACAAGGAGCTGCCGGTGGAGGGAACTGAGCACAATAAGGCATTGTACCTTACGGTAAAGAGTGAAGAGTCAGTAGTGACCAGGGTATTGATAGACAACAGGTCAAGCGCTAACATTTGCCCGCTGTCGACTTTGGGGAAGTTGAACATCAGTCCGGACAGAATCCGGAAGAACAGTATAAATGTGAGAGGGTTTGACGGTGGGGGTAAAAAAACATTGGGAGATATTATTCTGGAGGTGACCATCGGTCCTGTTGATTTTACTATGGAATTCCAGGTGCTCGACATTGCTGTGTCATATAACTTGTTGTTAGGCCGACCCTGGATTCACGCGGCCAAGGCAGTACCATCTTCTTTACACCAGATGGTCAAATTTGAGTGGGAACAGCAGGAGATTGTAGTCCATGGGGAAGAAAATACTTGTAATATGGTGACACCATTTGATGATACTGACAGGGATAGAGGTCCTTGGGTTTACCAAGTGACAGATGCTATTGTGGTAAACAGAATTGCTGAAGGGGAGAAGTTGCCAATCCCTATGGTGGCACCAACTGCTGTGATGGTGGCCAAAGAGATGCTTAGAAATGGGTTTGCACCAGGGAAGGGATTGGGCAAAGCATTGCAGGGAGTTATTCAGCCGGTTCAGCTTCCAGAAAACAAAGGTACTTTCGGCTTAGGGTTCAAACCCACCTTTGCCGACATCCAGAGAGCCTCAAAAGCCAAAAAGAACCGGACCTTGCCTAAGCCTATACCTAAACTATCCAACACCTTCGTCAAGCCTGGTACAAAATATCGGACATCTGCTGCGACAAAGTACATCGAGACCCGACCTGATAACAAAGTGCTGAATTTGGAGGAGAATCTTTGTCACGACCCCAAATCCGGTCGTGATGGCGCTCAGCACATTGCTAAGCCAGCCTGACCAATCAATATCAACCACGGAGCTAGAAGCTCACTTTAGCCCATTTAGGCATATTAATTCACGAAATAACAACGATACATATAACGAAAACGGGGAACCAAGTCCCACAATACATTAACTCCCATAGACCAAGGGTCAAGAGTCATGAGCCTCTACTGAACATGAGTGTATAAAGGTTTACAAAAATACCAAGTGCGGAAAGAAATGTCAATATAAAATCAAAAGACAGTAGGAAGGAATATCGGGTCCTGCGGACTCTGCAGCTACCTCGAATATCCACAAACGTCGCCTCGCACAGCTACTGAATCACTGCTGAGAGGTACCTGGATCTGCACACAAGGTGCAGGGAGTAAAATGAGTACTGCCAGACTCGATGGTAATAAACAAGGGTAAGACAGCGCAGATAAGAAATCCGCAATAAAGCACTATGTAAAACTATAATCGGCTACCCTGTCATAGAATCAATATTCACTGTACCTGTGCCAACAATTACCAATAAATAGCATAACAGCTAGCAGATGTAGCTAAATGCAATGCAATGCATGATATGACCGCTACGGCGTGTAGCCCGACTCCAATTTTGGGTACCCGTGCTCACTGTGGGGGTTCAGACTCCGGAGGGCTCCTACAGCCCAAGCACATCTCATAGAGATATTCCTGCGGCGTGCAGTCCGATCCAACATATATCTCGCTGCGGCGTGCAGCCCGATCCACTACTAGTCAGCTAATATGCAGATACAGCCTCGCAGGCTCAAAAGTAGTTTTTGAAAACTCTTTTATCATTTTTCAATTGGAAAACAGTAATATCAAGTTCCAGAGATTGGAATTAGCATAATAACAAAAATAGTTGCGGACTAGTAGTAAACTAGCATGTCTATATGATAAGACCATGATAACGATCCTCGCGGGATCCAATAACTGGCTCACAGCCCACATGTATACTCAACCGCCCAAGAAGGGGGTTCCTCAGCTCAAGAGTGGCCATTATCACAATATATATATATGCAACCATCCGAGAAGGAGGTTCGACGGCTCTAGAATAGTCAATAATACAATATCAACAGGTCGGACTAATATATAGTCTCCAGTTCATGATCGACCCCGCACTCTCAAGAGTGTGCGTGTCTCGCCGCTATACAGCGTCACAAAGTGGCATACCGGGGTTTCGAACCCGCTGGTCATCACCCACATATATTACTCACCTCAATACAGCGCGACGACTATTCCGCAATGCCCTTGCCATGAGAATCAAGCTCCGCACGCGTAGAATTTGATCAAATACAGTAGAAATACAATAAATTAGGCCAATGGGACTACACCCAATCAATACCACTCAATTTACATCAAAATTCCCAAAGTTGTCAAAACCCGACTTTCGGTACGCTTATCGAAAAATCACGAAAGTCACATATTCGGAACCCTCATCTCAATACGAGTCTAAGCATATCAATTTTACCAAATTCGGACTACATTTGCCCATTCAAAACCTTGATTTTCTAAAGTTCAAGCCTAGGGCTAAATCCTCCATAAATTACCCCAAATTCCTCCATTTTCATGATATAATTGCATAATATTACCAATACTAATCATAGTTTAAGTCCATAGTTGATTACCTGATGATTTCCCTTGAATTTCTCTTCAAAATCGCCCAAATCGCCTCTAAAGCCGAGACCCAAAATGTGTGAAATGTTCTGAAATTTTTCTAACTTCCGATACACTTACTTACCAGCGATTTTCGCTTCTGCGGAATATTTTCCACTCCTATGCACCCGTATCCGCGACCAAAGGGTCGCTTCAGCGGTTCCAGGCCTAGCCGGCCATTTCCGCTTCTGCGGGCAAAGGGTCGCTTAAGCGCACCCGCTTCTGCGGGAACATCCGCCTCTGCGCACCATTGTCCGCTTCTGCGGTCCCGCCCAAGCGGTCAAATGTCCGCTTCTGCGGACCATGCCCATTTTCTTCCCCTTCGCTTCTGCGATCACTGGCTCGCACCAGCGATGCCGCTTCAGCGGAATTACTTCCGCTTCTGCGTAACTAGCCGCTCCTGCGCATCTCGTCCGCTTCTGCGGACACGCTCCTGCGTTCAAAATTCCGCAGGAGCGGAAACAACAGAAGCAGGATCCCAACCTGCAATTTTTCCACAAATTTTCTCCCGTTTAACCATCCGAAAACACCCCGAGGCCTCCGGGACCTCATCCAAACATACCAACACATCTTAATACCTTATTCGAACTTGCTCCAATCCTCAAAACACGTCTAACAACATCAAAACCCATAATTCACATCAAATTCAAGCCTAAATTCCTTAAAACATGCCGAATTACACATTCGATCAAAAACCCGACCAAACGACGTCCGAATGACCTGAAATTTTGCAGGCACATCCAAAATCACCTAACGGAGCTACTGCAACTGTCGGAATTCCATTCCGACCCCTAGATCAAAATCTCACCTACCGTTCGGATTTCGCCAAAATTCAACCTTAGCCAATTCAAGCCTATTTCTACACCGGGCCTCCAAATTCAATTCCGATCGCTCCCTAAGTCACAAATCACCTCCCGGAACTAACCGAATCATCAGAATCCGATTCCGAGCCCTCTAACCAAATAGTCAACTCCGGGTTGATTTTCTTTATTCAAGTTTCTTTCACAAAGGCTATATGCCTCATTTTCAATCCAAATCACTCCTAACTCACCCGATAGACTCTAACACTGATATAAAATCATAAAACATGTATTTACAACATAACGGGGTGGTAATTCCCGTGACGACGGGCCGGGTCGTCACAAGTAAATATGGTCGAAGCAGGGGAAGGCACAAGCAAAATGGATGTGCAATTTGTGGGACCTGGAATCATGTTGAACAATTGGGAAGCTACTCCTTTCCCTATCAGGAAGGAGTCTTGGTAGTTAGCTCCAAAATTTCATCATTGCTTTCCCCAAAGTTGTTATTGTTATAGTTTTCCCATCCCCCTCAGGAAAAGAACATCACCATGTATCCCGAACTTTGTTCGTTCTTTTTATCAATGAAATGCAGTTTCCCTTTTCTTCACTTTTGCCTTATTTTTCTTTATTTTTCCTTTTGTACAGTTCTGCATGTGTTGATTCCGATGCCATGTCATGCGTGAAGGATTCTAGACCCAGTTCTGACAATCACGTTACCATACAAGAAATTGAGGAAGATAGTGAAATAGAATGTGAGGATGAGGAAGCCCTGGAGGAAATAAGCAAGGACATGAAACAATATGAGGAAAACCCCAAACTGAATCTGAGTGATACGGAATCTATAAATTTGGGGAGCGAAGATGATATCCGAGAAACAAAGATTAGTGCACATTTGGAGGCACCCCTCAGGGGTGAATTGATAAGGTTGTTACATGAGTTTAAGGACATCTTTGCCTGGTCCTATGATGACATGCCTGGGCTTAGCACTGATTTGGTGGTACACAAGTTGCCTATCTATTCTGAATGCCGGCTGGTAAAGCAAAAGCTGAGGAAATTCAAAACGGGCATTAGTGTAAAGATAAAAGAAGAGGTGAATAAGCAGTTCGAGGCAAAGGTCATAAGAGTTACCAAGTACCCTACCTGGTTGGCAAATGTTGTGCCGGTCCCGAAGAAAGATGGAAAAACCAGAGTGTGTGTAGATTATAGAGACCTCAACAAAGCCAGTCCGAAGGATGACTTCCCATTGCCAAACATCCACATATTGATCGACAATTGCGCCAAGCATGAAATCGGTTCGTTTGTGGATTGTTATGCCGGTTATCACCAGATCCTGATGGACGAAGAAGATGCTGAGAAAACTGCCTTCATTACACCTTGGGGAACGTACTGTTACAGAGTAATGCCGTTTGGATTGGAGAATGCCGGGGCAACTTACATGAGGGCGATGACCACAATGTTCCACGATATGATGCATCGAGAAATTGAAGTGTATGTGGACGATGTCATCATAAAGTCCAGAAAACAACCCGATCATGTGAGAGATTTGAGAAAGTTCTTCCAAAGACTCCGAAGGTACAATTTAAAGCTCAATCTGGCGAAGTGTGCCTTTGGAGTACCTTCAGGGAAATTACTGGGGTTTATAGTGAGTCGACGAGGTATTGAACTAGATCCATCAAAGATCAAGGCTATTCAAAGTCTACCTCCGCCGAAGAACAAGAAGGAGGTCATGAGTTTACTAGGAAGGTTGAATTACATTAGTCGATTCATTGCTCAATTGACATCAACGTGTGAGCCGATCTTCAAATTGTTGAAGAAAGATGCGACAGTGAAATGGATAGACGAGTGTCAGGAAGCCTTTGACAAGATCAAGGAATATTTGGCCAATCCTCCAGTGTTAGTTCCTCCAGAACCAGGGCGACCTTTGATTTTGTATCTGACAGTACTTGATAACTACTTTGGTTGCGTATTGGGTCAGCATGATGAGACAGGCAAGAAAGAACAAGCCATATATTACCTCAGCAAGAAGTTTACATCTTATGAAGTGAAATACACTCAACTTGAAAGGACTTGTTGTGTGTTGATTTGGGTAGCTCAGAAGTTAAAGCATTATTTGTCAGCATATACCACATACTTGATATCACGACTGGATCCCCTCAAGTACATATTTCAGAAGCCTATGCCTACGGGAAGACTGGCCAAATGGCAGATTTTGCTCACAGAATTTGACATTATCTATGTGACTCATACGGCAATGAAGGCACAAGCTATTACAGACCACTTAGCTGAGAATCCGGTGGATGATGAGTATGAGCCATTGAAGACGTACTTTCCGGATGAAGAGGCAATGATTGTCGAGGAGATGGAGCAAGATGAAAGACCAGGATGGAAAATGTACTTTGACGGAGCCATCAACAGCAAGGGCATTGGTATCGGAGCGGTACTCATTTCAAGTACGGGTCAACACTATCCCGTCACAGCTCAGCTCCGATTTTTTTGTACCAACAACATGGCCGAATATGAGGCGTGCATCTTGGGATTAAGGATGGCAATTGACATGGGTATTCAAGAGATTTTGGTCATGGGTGACTCGGATCTCTTGGTACATCAAATCCAAGGGGAGTGGGAGACACGAGATTTGAAATTGATACCTTATCGGTATTGTTTGCACGAGTTGTCTCAAAGATTCCAGTCTATAGAGTTCAAGCACATCCCAAGAATGCACAATGAGATTGCAGATGCTTTGGCCACACATTGTCCTCTATGTTGCATCATCCTGACAAGACATATATAGATCCGCTCCGGATCCAAGTCCGTGATCAAAATGCTTATTGCTTCGCTGTGGAAGAAGAGTCAGATGGAGAGCCGTGGTATCATGATATTAGGGAATACTTGAAAGCTGGCAAATACCCTGAACAGGCCACTGGAGACCAGAAGAGAGCCATCAGGCGTCTAGCCAATGGATTTTTCCTCAGTGGAGGAGTGGTATACAAAAGAACACCAGATCTGGGCTTATTGCGGTGTGTGGATGCACAACAAGCGGATGAAATCATGATTGAAGTACATGCCGGAGTATGTGGACCCCACATGAGCGGATATGTTTTAGCAAAGAAGATTTTGAGAGCTGGGTATTACTGGCTCACTATGGAGCGTGATTGTATCAGGTATGTAAAGAAATGCCATCAGTGCCAGGTACATGGGGATCTGATCCACTCCCCGCCCTATGAGTTGCATACAATGTCAGCACCTTGGCCCTTTGTTGCTTGGGGCATGGATGTTATCGGCCCAATAGATCCAACTGCTTCAAATGGGCACAGGTTCATTCTTGTTGCAATTGATTATTTCACCAAGTGGGTTGAAGCAAAGACGTTCAAGGCGGTGACGAAGAAAGCGGTGGTGGATTTTGTGCATGAGAATATTATATGCCGATTTGGAATCCCCAAGGTGATTATCACGGATAATGGAGCCAATCTAAACAGTCATCTCATGGCGGAAGTTTGTGAAATATTTAAGATCACACACCGCAATTCCACACCTTACAGGCCAAAGGCGAATGGTGCAGTAGAGGCGGCGAATAAGAATATCAAGAAGATTCTCCGAAAAATAGTGGAGGGATCCAGGCAATGGCATGAAAAGTTACCCTTTGCTCTCATGGGTTACCGCACGACGCCGCGTACTTCTATCAGAACCACACCTTATCAGCATTCATATGCATCTAGTTATTTTAGCTTTAAGTCAACAGGAAATGAATTGTACAAGGATTTTACCTTCTGATAAATAAGAAATGAAATTGATTTAGTTTTTGTTCTTTAACTCTTAGTATGTATTATTGTTATTGTACGTTTTGTATTCTGTTATTGCTACATCAATTAAGTCCGGGCCTTGCCTAATAGTGTGGGCCTGGATCATGTCTATACTGCTTGGGCTAGCAATGGTATGCCCAAATCAGGTTTGGTTCTTTACGAACCTGGACCTATTATTAATGTAATAAAGCCCATTCTAGAAATTCAGGCCCCAATAAATAACAGGAACTCGACATGGCCTGGAATGTTTAGTATTAGAAATCGACTAAGGCAAAAATAATGTATAGCAAATGTAGTTGGACGATTAGGACTGGACTTTGATAATTAAATTGGGATGAGCCTCGCCCGAATAACAACGGGGCCCCCTTTTAGTAATGATATAATACAATTAGACTCGGGAAGATTATTAGTTAATTTCATAGTCTTACCCAAAATAATTAAAAGCCGATAGACTATTTTAGGGCACGATTTTAATATACCTTCCAATGAACGAGTGTGCACTTGGTGCGACTCAAATCCAAATCTCGGTAAAGTTAAAATATACCAAAAGTCATAGGCGTACTGGTTGCGGTATGACTCGAGGCGTGTTTTCGCGATATCGCAAATTCCTAAAAAATAATATTTATGTAAAAAAGCACATTATGTTGTTAAAACCTATCATTGAGTCAAACAAAAAATCGAGAACGACAGTGGAGCGACCGTGCTAAAACCACGGAATCCGGGAATGCCTAACACCTTCTCCCGGGTTAACAGGGTTCCTTATCCGGTTTTTCTAGTTTCGCAGACTATATTACAAAGTCATAAAATTTCCTCGGTTCGGGATTAAACCGGTGACTTGGAACACCATTATCATTTCCAAGTGGCGACTCTGATTAATCTCTAATAAAATCCCGAACCGATTGTCCTTTAATTGAAAAAACTTCTTCCCTTATGTTATTTTATCCGTTTCGGGTATTTGAGCGCCGGGGTACACCCTACAAGCGTATTTATATGCTTCTAGTATTTGGGGTAGTAAAAAGGGAGGTGTGACAGCTGTGAGCATGTGATTTTTGCCCTATCTGAATTGTTCCTATAAATTCAAAAAAGTAAACTTCTTTTTATTATTTTCAATTTTATGGATTTTGTGTATTTTTTGCTAATTATTTGCATTTGTCTGTGTATTTTTTTTAGTTTGAAAAAATACAAAAAATATGTGGACTTTCATTTAGGATTTAATTTAGCATTTTAGGATTAGTTAAGTAATTAAGTTATTTTATAAAAAGGAAAAATCACAAAAAAGAAACTCATCTTTGCATTTAGCTTCGAATCTTGCAGTTTCTCTTAATTTGAAAATTAGTTAGTTATTGTAAATATCATTTTTTTGGCAATTAACCTAATTTGGTAGGATAATTTTGGTCTAGAATTAATGTAGGTTTTATTTTTAATTTGAAAAAAAAAGAGAAGAGATTTTAATTTGAAAAGAAATTGAAAGAAAAAGAATAAAAATTGAAGGATAAGTCTGTTTGGGCCATTTTTAATTGAAACTCCTCAGGCCCAAACATTTGGCTCAAAAACCCATCCTATTTGGATCCATTGTTTACCCGGTCCAAGTGGTCAGGCATGGAAACTTTTGAAGTAACATAGTATTGGGGCGATACTACGTCGTTTTGAGTTCAATAAGGTTAAATGGATCTCATCCATTCATTCTTCATCATCCAACGGTCTTCAGAGTTCGATGCCAATTCAATAAAAATGTCTGAGGACTCGAATGAAACCAAAGACCTGTGTTCATCGTGTAACGTCACACCAACCCCTCACCATCATCCACCGCCCACCGAAAATTGCTAACTGCTCCTGTGAGCCTCCAATCCACACCAAATTTATACCACACCATACTTTTCATCCCCTCATAATGAATATGACACCTGTTTCCTTCGAATCTTCGTGGGACCCCTCAAATTAGTGATCGAAACCTTCGAACCTTAAACTACCCCAAATTCGCACCAGGCAATTCCTAAGCCACCCCAAAACATATTCCCACACCCGTCTCCTAAAAACCTCAATAGAGTTTCCCTAATTCAAATCTAAAGAACAGTGTGTTCAAGCCCATATCCTCTTTTTCTCTTGATTCCGTGCAAGGCTAGGCCCGTTTTAAGCTATAATCCATGCTAGTTTATTGACTTTGATGAAACAATCAATTAGTATAGATTTTAGTCCATTCCGATAAAGTTTGAGTTGAATGAATTCATTAATGTCCGATCAAGAGTCCACCCATGTTTCATGTCGACAAGATGTTCCAGTGAATTTGGTATTTTCCCCTCCCTCTTATTTTTTTTAATTCTATGCATGTTTTGTACTTGTTTTTCTTTTCTGCTTGCCATTCATCCTCTCCTTAATTTTATTTTGAGTTGTGGTGTCTTATTTTAATTGTCTTGACTGGTTTTCTCAAGTTAATTTGGTTAATGTAGCTTAATTCCAGTCTGGTGTTAGCCTAAAAGAAATTCACAGTTAGTTCATGTCTTGGGTTTTTTGGGGTTGCTTTCTCATTAGCCATTTGGGGTTTTAAGTTTTGGTTTGGGCTTTGGGCTTTGAATTGGCTTTCAAGTATGGTTTCAATTCGAATTTGGGTTTATAAATTGAATTCAAGTCTGTTGAGAAATTTTGGGTTGAAGTTTCTTGGTCCTGGTTTACTGTTCCATTGCTGTGTAGGTGTTGATTTCTGCTTCTATTACTGATGATATCTCATATTTTTGGATTTGTTGTTCAATACGAGGTATGCCTTGGATCCGTCATCATGTGAAGTGCAGTTTTGAACTTATGTAATTCAAGTTAAAGTAGTAATCCATATTAGTTTTTCTGCAGTCTGATTAGTTGAATGTCGTTTTTATTTTACTTTCGTATACCATTGAGTGCATCTCTCTGTTTTTGGGAAGTTTTATTTCAAGTGTTGTTTAATACCCAAATAATGATTTGTGAAGTCATACTGGTTTAGTTTGGTGGTTGTATTTCGAAATTGTCTTTTGAAATTAGTTTTTTGAAAAATAGGGTTCAACATGGTTACCTGATGTGTCACGACCCCAAATATGGTCGTGATGGCGCCCAGCACATTGCTAAGCCAGCCTGACCAATCAATAACAATAACGGAGCTAGAAGCTCTCTTTGACCCATTTAAGCATATCAAATCACGAAGCAATAGCGATACATATAACGAAAACGGGGAACCAAGTCCCATAATACATCGACTCCCATAGACCGAAGGGTCAAGAGTCATGAGCCTCTACTGAACATGAGTGTATAAAGGTTTACAAGATACCAAGTGCGGAAAGAAAAGTCAATACAAAATCAAGAGACGGTAAGAAGGAATATCGGGTCCTGCGGACTCTGCAGCTACCTCGAATATCCACAAATGTCGCCTCGCACAGCTACTGGATCACTGCTGAGAGGTACCTGGATCTGCACACAAGGTGCAGGCAGTAAAATGAGTACTGGCAGAATTAGTGCTAATAAACAGGGGTAAGACAGCGTAGATAAGAAATCCGCAATAAAGCACTATGTAAAGGTGTAATCAAATACCCTGTCACAGAATCAATATCAACTGTACACATACCAACAAGTACCAGCAAAACAGTATAACAGCTAGCAGATGTAGCTAAATGCAATGCAATGCATGATATGACCGCTACGGCGCGTAGCCTGATCCATTTGGGTACCCGCGCTCACTGTGGGGGTTCAGACTCCGGAGGGGCTCCTACGGCCCAAGCACAATATCAGTGATATGTTGCGGCGCGCAGTCCGATCCACTACCAGTCCAGCTACATGCACTGCAAGCCTCACAGGCACAATAAATATCAGCCTCGCAGGCTCAAAAGTAGTTTTTGAAAACATCTTTTATCATTTTTCGGTTGAAAACAGTAATATCAAGTTCCAGAGATTGGAAATAGCATGATAACAGAAATAGCTACGGACTGGTAGTAACTAACATGTCAATATGATAAGACAATGATAACGATCCTCACGGGATCCAATAACTGGCTCACGGCCCACAAGTATACTCAACCGCCCAAGAAGGGGGTTCCTCGGCTCAAGAGTGGCCATTATCACAATATATAGTATGCAACCATCCGAGAAGGAGGTTCGACGGCTCAAGAATAGCCTAATATCATAACACGGTATCAACAAGTCGGACTAAGCCATAGTCCCCAATCACAATCGACCCCGCACTCACATGAGAGTACGTGTCTCGCCGCTATACAACGTCACAGAGTGGTATACCGGGGTTTCGAACCCGCTGGTCATCACCCACATCTATTACTCACCTCAATACGGCGCGACGACTACTCCGCAATGCCCTTGCCACGAGATTCAAGCTCCGCACGCGTAGAATCTGATCAAATACGGTAGAAATACAACAAATTAGGCCAATGGGACGACACCCAATCAATACAACTCAATTTACATCAAAATTCCCAAAGTTGTCAAAACCCGGCTTTCGGTACGCTTGTCGAAAAATTACAAAAGTCACATATTCGGAATCCTCATCTCGATACGAGTCTAGGCATATAAAATTTACCAAAATCGGACTCCATTTGCCCACTCAAATCGGTGTTTTTCTTCAATTTAGACCTAGGGCTCAAACCCACCTTTAATCTTCCATTTACAGAAATTTAACCAATGATTTCATGTTAAAATGATGTAATTAAGCCACAAAACTTACCTCCAACGAAACCCCGATGATTTCCCAGCAATCTCCCGTCAATTTCTTCTCTTGGAACTCAAAAATGGAGGTTTTGGGTATTAAACCCGCGACCGGTTCTGTTCTGAACTTAAACTCACTGCCAGTCAAATCTCTTCATCGCGTTCGCGACGCCTCTCACGCGAACGCGATGCCTTATTCCAGTCCTTCATCGCGAACGCGACACACCGTCACGCGTCCGCGAAGACCATTCTCCCCCGGCCCGGATTTTTCCTATACGCGAACGCGACATACCTCGCGCGTTCGCGATGCCTTGCGAATTCCTTATACGCGAACGCGGCCCAGACCATCGCGAACGCGATGCTTCCCAGCTTCCTCTTATGCGAACCAACCCTCGCGAATGCGATAGTCACCTGATCCCAGCCTACGCGAACGCGGCATAGCCCTCGCGAACGCGAAGGCTAAAAGTTTGCCCAGTGATCTGCAGATTTCAGACCTCATTTCTTGCTTCCAAATGCCGGAAGATGGTCCGGATTCACCCCGAGGCCCCCGGGACCCCAACAAAAACCACCAACATACCCCAAAATACGATACGAACTTGTTCCAATCATAAAAACACCATCCTAAACATCAAAATCACCAATTACACACGGATTCAAGCCTAAGTTTCTTCAAAACTTCCGAATTATACATTCCATCAAAAACCCGACCAAACGACGTCCGAATGACCTGAAATTTTGCAGGCACATCCAAAATCACCTAACGGAGCTACTGCAACTGTCAGAATTCCATTCCGACCCCCGGATCAAAATCTCACCTACCATTCGGATTTCGCCAAAATTCAACCTTAGCCAATTCAAGCCTATTTCTACACCGGGCCTCCAAATTCAATTCCGATCGCTCCCCTAAGTCACAAATCACCTCCCGGAACAAACCGATCATCAGAATCCGATTCCGAGCCCTCTAGCTAAATAGTCACCTCCGAGTTGACTTTCCTTATTCAAGTTTCCTTCAAAAAGGCTATATGCCTCATTTCAATCCAATTCACTCCTAACTCACCCAATAGACTCTAACACTGATATAAAAGCATAAAACATGAAATTACAACATAACGGGGTGGTAATTCCCGTGACGACGGGCCGGGTCGTCACATTCTCCCCTCTTAAGCAAACGCTCGTCCTCGAGCGGGTCAAGAAACATACCTGAAGTATCAAAAAAGTGAGGATATCTGCTCCGCATCTCCCGCTCGATCTCCCAAGTGGCCTCCTCCACGGGTCGACCTCTCCACTGAACCTTAACTAATGCAATCTCCTTGGACCTCAATTTTCTCACCTGACGACCCAAAATAGCAATAGGCTCCACGTCATAGGATAGATCACCATCAAGCTGAATGGTACTGAAGTCTAATACATGAGACGGATCTCCAATGTACTTCCGGAGCATAGACACATGGAATACTGGATGGACGCTGGATAAGCTGGGCGGCAAGGCTAACTCGTATGCCACCTCTCCAACCCTCCTGAGTATCTCAAAAGGACCAATGTACCTAGGACTCAACTTTCCTTTCTTCCCAAACCTCATGACACCCTTCATAGGTGAAACCTTCAACAATACTCTGTCACCGACCATGAAAGACAACTCTCGAACTCTACGGTCCGCATAACTCTTCCGACGAGACTGTGCTGTACGAAGCCTCTCCTGGATCAACTTTGCTCTATCCAGAGCATCCTGGACTAACTCAGTCCCTATCAATCTAACCTCACCAGGCTGAAACCATCCCACGGGGGATCTACACCGCCTGCCATACAATGCCTCATACGGGGCCATCTGAATACTCGACTGATAACTATTGTTGTAGGCAAACTCAGCAAGTGGTAGGAACTCGTCCCACGAACCACCAAAGTCAATCACACATGCTCGCAACATATCCTCCAGAATCTGAATAGTACGCTCAGACTGCCCATCTGTCTGGGGGTGAAATGCTGTACTCAACTCGACCCGCGTACCCATCTCTCGCTGAAATGCTCTCCAAAACTGAGAAGTGAACTGAGTACCCCTGTCGGATATGATAGACACTGGAACTCCATGCAACCGAACAATCTCTCGAATAAAGATCGGTGCCAACCGCTCCGATGAGTAGGTAGTACTAACTGGAATGAAGTGAGCTGACTTGGTCAGCCTATCCACTATCACCCAAACAGAATCAAACTTCCTCGTTGTCCGAGGGAGTTCGATAACAAAGTCCATGGTGATCCTCTCCCATTTCCACTCAGGAATATCAATGCGCTGAAATACACCACCGGGCCTCTGATGCTCGTACTTAACCTACTGACAGTTGAGGCACCGTGATACATGTCTGACAATGTCCATTTTCATCTTTCTCCACCAATAGTGCTGTTTCAAATCTTGATACATCTTCGCGGCTCCTGGATGGATAGAATACCGCGAGCTATGGGCCTCCTTCAGAATCAACTCACGAAGGCCATCAACATTGGGCACACATATCCGGCCCTGCATCCTCAATATGCCGTCACTATCAATGGTGACATCTCTAGCATCATCATGCTGAACTCTATCCTTAAGGACAACCAAATGTGGATCATCATACCGGCGCTCACGAATACGATCATATAGAGAAGACCGAGATACAACACAAGCCAACACCCTGCTGGGCTCTGAAATGTCTAACCTCACTAGCCGATTAGCTAGTACCAGAACATCATAAGCAAATGATCTCTCCTCGGCCGGAATATATGCCAAGCTCCCCATACTGACCGCCTTCCGGCTCAAAGCATCGGCCACCACATTGGCCTTCCCCGGATGATATAATATAGTAATGTCATAATCCTTCAGCAACTCAAGCCATCTCCGCTGTCTCAAATTAAGGTCTTTCTGTTTGAACAAGTGCCGGAGACTACGATGGTCGGTATACACCTCACAAGACACACCGTACAAATAGTGCCTCCAAATCTTCAATGCATGAACAATGGCGGCTAGCTCCAAATCATGAACATGATAGTTCTTCTCATGTGGCTTCAACTGCCGAGAAGCATAAGCAATCACCTTACCTTCCTGCATCAACACACAACCTATCCCCACTCTCGAGGCATCACAATAAATGGTATATGAACCTGAAGCTGATGGAAATACTAACACTGGAGCTGTGGTCAAAGCTGTCTTGAGCTTCCGAAAGCTCTCTTCGCACTCATCCGACCACACGAATGATACACCCTTCTGGGTCAATTTAGTCAATGAAGAAGCAATGGATGAAAATCCCTGAACAAACCGGCGATAATATCCCGCCAAGCCAAGAATACTCCTAATCTCTGTAGCTGAGGACGGTCTAGGCCAACTCTGCACCGCCTCAATCTTCTTTGGATCAACCTGAATACCATCACGAGACACCATATGTCACAGAAATGCTACGGACTCGAGCCAAAACTCGCACTTGGAGAATTTAGCATATAGCTTCTCCTCCCTCGATCTCTGCAACACAATACTCAAATGCTGAGCATGCTCCTCCTGACTACGGGAGTAGACTAGAATGTCATCAATGAACACAATCACAAATGAATCCAAATAGGGCCTGAACACACTGTTCATTAGATGCATAAATGTTGCTGGGGCGTTGGTCGGCCCAAACGACATCACAAGAAACTCATAATGACCATATCGGGTCCTGAATGCAGTCTTCATAATATCCGAGTCCCTGATCTTCAGCTGATGATAGCCTGAACGAAGATCAATCTTAGAAAACACCCTCGCACCCTGTAACTGATCAAACAAATCATCTATGCGCGGTAGAGGGTACTTGTTCTTCACTGTCACTTTGTTCAATTGCCTATAATCAATACACATTCGCATGGAACCATCTTTCTTTTTAACAAATAATACCGGCGCACCCCACGGAGACACACTAGGACGGATGAAACCCTTATCCAGAAGCTCTTGAAGCTGCTCTTTCAATTCTTTCAACTCGGCTGGTGCCATCCGATAAGGAGGAATGGATATGGGCTGAGTGCCCGGCACCAAGTCAATGCCAAAATCAATATCCCTGTCCGGCGTCATGCCCGGCAGGTCTGAGGGGAATACATCTGGGAAGCCCCTCACAACAGGTACATAATCAATGCTAGGAGACTCGGCTCCCACATCTCTCACAAAAGCCAAGTACGATAAACACCCTTTTTCAACCATCTTCTGAGCTTTTAAGAACGAAATGACACGGCTAGGGACGAAATCGGTCGAACCCCGCCACT
The DNA here is from genome assembly GCA_032618575.1 of Nicotiana noctiflora. Taxonomy (NCBI): domain Eukaryota; kingdom Viridiplantae; phylum Streptophyta; class Magnoliopsida; order Solanales; family Solanaceae; genus Nicotiana; species Nicotiana noctiflora. The sequence goes on from JASVEL010014162.1 coordinate 93,896, forward strand.
CGATCTGAGAAATACCAGGAATGGCCAACGTAACTGTCTTAGCATGACAGTCCAATATAGCATGGTACGGAGACAACCGGTCCATACCCAATATAACATCAAAGTCCACCATACCCAACAATAACAAATCGGCCTGGGTCTCCAGACCCCCAATAGATATAACACAGGATCTATAGACATGATCCACAACAATCGTATCACCCACGGGGGTGGATACATGAACGGGTAAATCAAGACTACTACGAGTCGCACCCCAAGTGATGTGCAAAGTAAGAGGACACGTAAGAATATGTGGACCCTGGATCAAATAGAACGGAGGCATCCGCGCGACGGACGGAAATGATACACGCTAATCAGCTGCGTCGGAGGCAAGCGCATCACGCCCTGTCGGGAAGTGCATAGAACCGTGCACGGCCTCCGCCGGATCTCTCCTCGCCCACAGGGCGACCACGAGAGAGCCGGCCTCCACCTCTACTGGGCGAGATGGTGCTGAAGATGAGGGCCGATCCCTCGCCGAGTCCTGTCCCTACGGAGTCGAGGCACTCTGTCTCCTCGTGTGGCCAAACTCACCACGCTCGTAACATGCACTCGGTGCTGGAGAAGGGGACCGAAGGGAACCCTCGCCGCGAGAAGAGCCCTGGGCTGATGAAGTAGGTGATGCACCATGGGCTGGAAGGGCACTAAGCGACGACTGACCCTGCTGAAACCCCCGTCGACCACGACCATAAGAACCTCCGCTCTGCTGTGGGCGGACTGAATGAGAAGGTCTAGATGAGCGACCTCTGCTCTCTGGGGAAAATGCCCTCTAGATGGAGCACCGCCGAAGCTACCAGAACTACGAGGCCTCTCGGCCTCCCGCTCCTCTCTCTCGGCGACGATCCGCCTCGATGGAGCGTGCCATATCAACAACCTGCTCAAATGATGATGACAAAACTCTCCCTCCTGGTCATAAGAATGCGGATAGAGTAGTTGAGGCCATCGATGAACCTCCTGATCCTCTCCTATCATTAGGGATCATCCATGTGGCATGCCTAGCCAGCTGTGTAAATCCTGAGCTCATACTGGGTCACGGACATGTCGCCCTGAACCAACCACTCGAGCGGGCGACGTAGCTCCTCGCGACGAGACCGGGGTACATATTTCTCTAGAAAGAGAGTAGAGAAGCTGCTGCCATGTGAGAGGTGCTGCTCCTGCAGGCCTACGCCTCTCAAACTCTTCCCACCGATCAAATGCGGGACCGGTAACCGAAAGGTAGTAAATGAAACTCCGCCGGACTCGAGAATACCGGCCGTCCGCAACATCCTCGACAACTTGTCCCGAGAAACCACCGGGCATCCTCGCCCTCGACGCCACTGAAATGGGGTGGGCGAAGTCTACCAAGTCTCTCAAGACGACGGCTGCTCGTCGTCGGGCATAACTCCGAACCATATGCTGCGGAGCTGGAGCTGGTGCAGTCGGAGGAATAACCGGTGCAACCACCGAGCGGGGACCGCCTGTGGCGTCCGAAGTCCCCGAACAACCGGGTCGGGTGTGCGAGCTGCGGGGATCTGATGACCACCCCCTGTCTGAGATGTCGCTACGGTGGCGGTAGCTGAAACTACTCGAGCCAAACCGGAACACACCGATAATATCCGAGCAAGAGTCTCCCGAAGACCAGGAATAGCAATAGATACGGTCGGCCCCGAACTGGGGCTGCTGGAGCATCGACCACCGGGGGTCGCTCTCGAGCCGGTACAATAGGCGGGTCGGTGGCACGCCTCGGCCGCCCTACCTCTACCTCTAGCACGACCGCGCCCACGGCCTCCAACAGGTGGCAATGGAGGTCGTCCACCTCGTCCCGATGCTCGCGTTCTCGCCATATGTGAGAGAATAGAATATAGAAGTTCGGTTCTCGGAACAACAAGATCGCACGACGAGTTCAAGAAAAGTGAAGTGTTTCCTAAAGGTTCGCGACCTCCCGAGGATAAGTACGGGCGTCCCGTGCCGACCCTGCAATTTCAATACCCCATCATCATCTAGATTTACCTGTGTGGCACCTCACCGCTTGTCACGACCCCAAATCCGGTCGTGATGGCGCCCGACACATTGCTAAGCCAGCCCTGACCAATCGATAACAATAACGGAGCTAGAAGCTCTCTTTAGCCCATTTAAGCATATCAAATCACGAAGCAATAGCGATACATATAACGAAAACGGGGAACCAAGTCCCATAATACATCAACTCCCATAGACCGAAGGGTCAAGAGTCATGAGCCTCTGCTGAACATGAGTGTATAAAGGTTTACAAGATACCAAGTGCGGAAAGAAAAGTCAATCCAAAATCAAGAGACAGTAGAGAAGGAATATCGGGTCCTGCGGACTCTGCAGCTACCTCGAATATCCACAAATGTTGCCTCGCACGGCTACTAGATCACTGCTGAGAGGTACCTGGATCTGCACACAAGGTGCAGGGAGTAAAATGAGTACTGCCAGACTTAGTGGTAATAACCAGGGGTAAGACAGCACAGATAAGAAATCCGCAATAAAGCACTATGTAAAGTTGTAATCAAATACCCTGTCACGGAATCAATATCGATTGTACTTGTACCAACAAGTACCAGCAAAACAGTATAACAGCTAGCAGATGTAGCTAAATGCAATGCAATGCATGATATGACCGCTACGGCGCGTAGCCGATCCAATTTGGGTACCTGTGCTCACTGTGGGGGTTCAGACTCCGGAGGGGCTCCTGCAGCCCAAGCACGATATCATGATACGCTGCGGCGTGGCAGCCCGATCCACTACAAGTCAGCTATAATGCAATGCAGCCTCATAGGCTAATATGCAATTACAGCCTCGCAGGCTCAAAAGTAGTTTTTGAAAACATCTTTTATCATTTTTCGGTTGAAAACAGTAATATCAAGTTCCAGAGATTGGAAATAGCATGATAACAGAAATAGCTACGGACTGGTAGTAACTAACATGTCAATTTGATAAGACAATGATAACGATCCTCGCGGGATCCAATAACTGGCTCACGGCCCACATGTATACTCAACCGCCCAAGAAGGGGGTTCCTCGGCTCAAAAGTGGCCATTATCACAATATATAATATGCAACCATCCGAGAAGGAGGTTCGACGGCTCAAGAATAGCCTAATATCATAACACGGTATCAACAAGTCGGACTAATCCATAGTCCCCAATCACAATCGACCCTGCACTCGCATGAGAGTACGTGTCTCGCCGCTATACAGCGTCACAAACTGGTATACCGGGTTTTCGAACCCGCTGGTCATCACCCACATCTATTACTCACCTCAATACGGCACGACGACTACTCCGCAATGCCCTTGCCACGAGAATCAAGCTCCGCACACGTAGAATCTGATCAAATACAGTAGAAATACAACAAATTAGGCCAATGGGACGACACCCAATCAATAAAACTCAATTTACATCAAAATTCCCAAAGTTGTCAAAACCCGACTTTCGGTACGCTTGTCGAAAAATTACAAAAGTCACATATTCGGAACCCTCATCTCGATACGAGTCTAGGCATATAAAATTTACCAAAATCGGACTCCATTTGCCCACTCAAATCGGTGTTTTTCTTCAATTTAGGCCTAGGGCTCAAACCCACCTTTAATCTTCCATTTATAGAAATTTAACCAAGGATTTCATGTTAAAATGATGTAATTAAGCCACAAAACTTACCTCCAACGAAACCCCGATGATTTCCCAGCAATCTCCCGTCAATTTCTTCTCTTGGAACTCAAAAATGGAGGTTTTGAGTATTAAACCCGCGACTGGTTCTGTTCTGAACTTAAACTCACTGCCAGTCAAATCTCTTCATCGCGTTCGCGACGCCTCTCACGCGAACGCGATGCCTTATTCCAGTCCTTCATCACGAACGCGACACACCGTCACGCGTCCGCGAAGACCATTCTCCCCCAGCCCGGATTTTTCTCTACGCGAACGCGACATACCTCACGCGTTCGCGATGCCTTGCGAATTCCTTATACGCGAACGCGGCCCAGACCATCGCGAACGCCATGCTTCCCAGCTTCTTCTTACGCGAACACGACACCAACCCTCGCGAACGCGATAGTCACCCGATCCCAGCCTACGCAAACGCGGCATAGCCCTCGCGAACGCGAAGGCTAAAAGTTTGCCCAGTGATCTGCAGATTTCAGCAGACCTTTTCTTGTTTCAAAGTGACGGATAATGGTCCGGATTCACCCCGAGGCCCCCGGGACCCCAACGAAAACCACCAACATACCCCAAAACACGATACGAACTTGTTCCAATCATAAAAACACCATCCTAAACATCAAAATCACCAATTACACACGGATTCAAGCCTAAGTTTCTTCAAAACTTCCGAATTGCACATTCCATCAAAAACCCGACCAAACGACGTCCGAATGACCTAAAATTTTGCAGGCACATCCAAAATCACCTAACGGAGCTACTGCAACTGTCGGAATTCCATTCCGACCCCCGGATCAAAATCTCACCTACCGTTCGGATTTCGCCAAAATTCAACCTTAGCCAATTCAAGCCTATTTCTACACCGGGCCTCCAAATTCAATTCCGATTGCTCCCCTAAGTCACAAATCACCTCCCGGAACTAACCGAATCATCGGAATCCGATTCCGAGCCCTCTAACCAAATAGTCAACTCCGGGTTGACTTTCCTTATTTAAGTTTCCTTCAGAAAGGTTATATGCCTCATTTTCAATCCAAATCACTCCTAAATCACCCGATAGACTCTAGCACTGATATAAAAGCATAAAACATGAATTTACAACATAACGAGGTGGTAATTCCCGTGACGACGGGCCAGGTCGTCACATGATGTCTATAAATTTTAAGTTTTCAAAAGCTTATTTGTTCATTTCCTAGTGAAGCATGCTAAATCTGGAAATTAAATAGTGATTTGTGGGTAGGATTATCTGTTCATTTCTTATTGAAGCATGTTAAATCCAGAAATTAAGTAGGGATTTTTTAAGAGCCATTGTAGGGGCTCAAACTTGGGTTCTAGCGTTTGTGAAAGGCACTATGTTCTCCAATTGGGCTTCCTTGGCCCAGTTTAAGTCATTAAAAAGTCAGCCAGCCTTGGTATGGGCTGTTGGGCTTCACTTTGAGCCCAAAAGTTACAGCAGCTATTGTGTTTAATCTTAATTGATTCGTCATTTTCTATTGGTGTAAGGATTCGATATGTTCACCTTTGAGTCTTCAACTTGTGCATGCTTTATTTGAATTGGGCTATAGCATGAGCCTAGTAGTTCCAAGTTTCTTTTTCTGAGAATATTTCAGTTTGGGCTTCAAATTTTTTTGCTCAACTGAGTCATTTTCTTATTGACAACATGGTAGCTGGACGATGAATTATAACTGAACTGAGCTCTTGCAATACATTCAGTATGGTGTCATGTTTAATTATTATTATTAAGATTCAAACCCACACATTACTTATTAGAAATTGTTCATATAGTTTAGTTTAGTTAATTCCCGTTAAATTTGAAATTGAGGCATGTTGTGCTGAACACAATGAAAATTTCATAGCCCTTGCTTAATTAATTTTGATATAATCCTTAGAATATGAGGCATTACATTTAAAGAATTTCCATGGCCCTCGCAAAGTTGTAAATGCGTAGTTACTTTAGGCACGTTATATTAATAATTTACCTTCGAAACTGGGGTGCATAGTAATGTAGTTCAAGGCATATTTTAAATGATGTTCATATTTTCTTTAAAAATAAATAAAAGCGATTAAAGGTTTAAAATTGCACCATAGGTTTAAAAGTGTTATAAAATCAGATAATAGGCGATTTATAATAGTTGAGCGACCGTGTTAGAACCATGAAACTTGGGAATGCCTAGCACCTTCTCCCGAGTTAACATAATTCCTTACCAGGATTTCTAGATCGCGGACTATAATATAGAGTCAGTCCTTTCCTTGATTCGGGATTTGAATAGGTGACATGGGACATTATAAATCTCCCAAGTGGCAACTTTGAATCTTTAAATAAATAAATCTCATTTCGATTATCCTTTAATTAGAAAAAACTCCCTAATACCCTTCCAAGGGTAGGTAAAAGGAGGTATGACAGCAACTAACCGCATGGACCTAGCTCTCAAAACTGTTGATGCCTCCTTTTCCAAGCCTCCCTCTTCTAGTGCCCCATAAGATCCTCTCGGTGGCCAGTTATCTTTTGCTCTGATGATTTTGTAGCTGTTGTTTTTCTTTTTGTAATGGCATGTTGGATCTCACCTTTGTTGCTCCGGTTGAAATAGTCAAATTTCTTCGCAATAAAACAACTCTTCTTTTGCTTGTACAATACTATTTTCCCTTTTGCTTCTCTTTTCTATCATGATTGTGTGCACATATGTGGCATTTGTTAGCTTTGTTGGACTTCTTTATGCGTTTTTGTCTGATTGATCTTTCTTCTTTATGTTTTTTTGTCTGATTGTGTCTTTTTTTTTTATGCCAAAAGGGGGAAGAATCCAGTGAATCCAGTCAGGGGAAATATATGCCAAGGTAAAGAATAGAGTCAGGGGGAACATATGCAGTTGTTGGTACCTTATATGGTTCAGTCAAATAGTCATCAATCACAAAAGTTTGTCATCATAAAAAAATGGGGTAATTGATGGGCTTAATCTCTTTTAATCTATGTTTTGATGATCTAACAAACTTTTTGTATGGAACCAGATAAAAGACCGTCAACATATGAGGAAACATGTGTAAGTAAAAGCATAAAGTCGGGGGGAAACTATGGTATCCTGTTATTCAATCTGGTTCTCTAAACTCTAACTTCTCGTATTCAATTCTAAGTTTGTCATCATTAAAAGGGTGGAAATTTTAGGTTTTCAATATCTTTTTCTTGACTTTTGATGATCGAACAAACTTAATATCAAGAACCAGATAGGGAACCTGACTGACTTGGAATACTCCGCATCTAACGTATTCCATCCAAATGTGAACTTGCTACAGCTTCAGGAGGTAGTAACCCAAACAAGGACCTGATACTCTTGTGGGTTCCTCACGGTAGTACAAAGTTAATTGGATACAGTTGGAACGAAGATTCTTTCGCACTACATTGTTTCCAACGCCCACTCATTCTCTGACTAACTAAAGTGCTCACATCACTTCAAGTGATGTGATCAAGGTGTACCTACAATGAATTTGTACAATATATCATTCAGGTTACTCAACTCAAGACAATCTGGGCAATGTGCACAAGAACCAGATTAGGAACCTGATCCCTTGGTGCTTCCCTAATAGAAGTACAAGTACAAATGAACTATACAGGTGGAACACAGCTGAAGAAAGTGACTATCCGCGATTATACAAAAAGGAACACAACAGGGACCAGGTCCCTTAGGGTTCTCTGACAGAAGTACAAGTCAACTACAACTGGAAAGTAATTGTAGAAAGTGACTGCCTGCAAGTGTGCATCAAACAGTGCAACAATCATTTTCCATTGAGATTGGACATCACTAAGGTAATGTCTTATATAGTATAAACCTCATGCAAGGCACAAGATTCATGTTCAACACTTGCAAACTAAAAAAACAAAAATTCTCTCAAGTGCTCAAGAACCTCTCTCAAGAACAAAGCTGCTTCAACCTCAAGGACCCGATCCAATATCAAAGATATCTCAAGTCCTTCGATTGTTGAGTCTTTGTTATGTGTTCTTCATTATAATTCCTAGTTTGCTTTCTTAGAAGCGTTGTCTTAAGAACAAACTAAAATTAGTTTACTTTTGAGTTTATGTTGTGACTTGGTTGAGTCATAAGCAAAATCCTTTGTGACCGTAGTGTGACAAAAAGGCTTGTGGTGGAAACATCAAAAGTTATTCAAAGCCTTTGTAACTGTAGTGTGACAAAGTGTCTTGTGGTAGAAATACCACAGGTTAGTCAATTCTTTGTAACTAGGATAGTTATAAAGTAGCTTGTGATGAGAGCATCACGTGTTAGTTGAATTCTTTGCAATAGGGTTATTTTATAGTGGCTTGTAATTGGGAGATTGCAAGTTAGTGAAGTTAAAAGCTTATAGGTGTAGGTCGTGGTTTTTTTTATCCCTTTGTGTTGGATTTTTCCATGTAAAAATCCTTGGCCTTATTTACATTCAACTCGATAAAGGACCAGGTACTCTACTATTTGGTGGATTCACACAAACTTAGTATTGTACCAAACTGATATAGGACTAGAGCGCTATACAGTTTGGTTCATCAGTATTTTTAGAAGAAACAAATAGAGAACCCGATTCTCTATACAGTTTGGTGGATGCACAGTTTCTAACATTCATCTACTCATACTACACTTCTGTACTCAATTGTACAAGCTAGTGCATACCCTTGATCTGGTTCGAAATTCCAGTGTAAGCTGCGTCCCTTCTTATGCTGTTGAGCAGCCCGATGGAGTGCTTCTTTACTTTTGGCTGTCTATTTTATTTCAGATAGTAGGATAGAATTATTCTTTTGTATATTCTACTAACTGCCCACATACTTGTGACTCTATGTCTTGGAACAAACATTAGTAGACTATCATTTGTTGAGATTGTACAATTATTGTGGTATGATGTTAATTATAATTGTTTTAAATTCAAACTTAGAGATTTTCATTTGGGAAAAAGAAAAATTAGAACTTATTCATATTTTTGCGTTTGCTTGCTTGACAATGGTGTTGGGTGCCATCACGAGCGAATATGAAATTGGGTTGTGACAACATGCTATCAGGGCACTAGGGTTACGTAGGTCTCACAAGTCATGGGCAGACCTAATAGAGTATTGCGGATCGATAGAGACACGTCTGTATTTGTCTTCCAAAGTCTATAGGGTGTTAGGAAAATCCTCTTTATTCATTTCCTATTGTGTAATGGTTGGTATACTAAATTTCCCTCTTCTATTGTCTCATAAATGGTGAGTACACGCACGGCAGATGTTCCAAACTTGGGAGGAGCTGCTCCCCCCATTACTAGCGGCCGAGGGAGGGCACCGACCCGAGGTAGAGGACTAGGGCATCCTAGAGCTATACCAATAGAACCACTGGCATATCTTGCAAAAGATCCCACTATTGAGGAACATGGAGAAGTGCCCGCGGCAGAGCCTACTCCAATAGAGTTTATTACAGCACTGGGTTTCCAGGAGATCATCGGCCGTATGTTGCAGTTCATGGACACCATGACTCCGGCTAGTTTATTTCCAGCCAACCTAGCTACATCTCAGGTAGGATAGGGAGTACAGACCCCTGCTGCTCAGGCTCCTGGTCATGTAGCTGCAGTGTATCAGACTCCGGGTACCCTACCCATAGATGGGGCTTAGATAGTTTCTGCAGTAGAGCTCGAGCCCAGACCAGCTGCGAATGGTGACCCGTAGAAGTTGTTGGATAGATGGACTAGACATCACCCTTCTATCAGCGGGGGTGAGCATCATAAGGATGCTCAGGATTTGATTGATAGGTGTAGAGACAAACTACACAACATGAGGATATTGGAGTCGCATGGGGTTGACTTAACTACTTTCCAGCTGAAGGGAAGGTCCCGTAGATAGTGGCGGTTCTATATTCTTGACAGGCCCACATGTTCTCCTCCCATCACCTAGGGTCAGTTCACGCAGTAATTTTTGGACATGTATATTCCACCCTCTGAGAGGGAAAAGTTGAGGTATCAGTTTGAGTAGCTTGAGCAGGGACAAATGTCCTTGACCCATTATAAGGTGAGGTTTTCTGAGTTATCCTGCTATGCATTGATGATACTTCCTACTGATGCAGAGAGGGTGCGGAGGTTTATCATAGGGTTGCATTCTGGTATTATGTCCAACATGGCCCGGGAGGTAGAGATGATGACTTCTTATTAGCTAGTCATAGAGATTTCTCTGAGGATTGATGGCTACCATCTGAGAGGTAGAGAGAAGGTGCGGCAAGAAAAGAGGGCCCGATTTTCCAAAGAGTTTAGAGGTACCCCGACTAGGGGTAGAGGTGAGTTTGGAGGGGTCATCCCAGTAGGCCCCCACATCCAACACCACCACCTTCTCAAGGTGCTCCAACGCGCCCTTATTTTAGTGCCATACTAGAGAGTACTTATCGACTGCTAGCTATTTAGGTTTCTTCCAATGGATATTCACGTCCCTAGGGTACTTCGGGTTCCAATTCCAGTGTTATTCCATAGAGTTCATACTGTCCTCGAGCCATTTCTTGTTCCTTTGGTAGGTATTAAGGCCATCAGGGCGAGGCTTCTGGATAGCAGGCTATGGTTCCGAGAGTTTGCTACGAGTTTGGAGACCTAGGTCATATGAAGAGGACCTGCCCCAAGCTTTGGTGCAAGGCAGTACAGTAGGGTTAGCAACCTATGATTCTAGTACCAGTCGCCTAGCCACCTAGAGGTGGGGGATAGAGTGGTAGAGGTCATCATAGAGGCGGAGGCGAAACAGGGAGAGGTCAGCCAGCTACTGCCCAATCAGGTGGGGGCCAAAAGCCGGTGCTCCAGCCAGATTTTATGCCCTTCTAGCCAGAACAGATGCATTGGCCTCAAATGCTGTTACAATATGTATTATTTTCATCTGCGGTAGAGATGCTTTAATATTAATTGATCCAGGGTCCACCTATTCAAATGTATCATCAATGTTTGCTCATTTTTTGGTTATTGCTCCTGAGCCCTTTGGCACTCTTATTCACATGTCCACTCTTGTGGGTGATTCTGTAGGTGCAGATTGGATCTACCGATCCTGTGTGATCAGCTTAAGTGGTTTTGAGACTAGAGCAGATCTCATGTTGCTTGATATGATCGACTTTGAGTTCATTCTAGCATGGATTGGTTATCCTATACCATGTCGTCCTTGATTGCCATGCCAAGACTGTTACATTAGTGATGCGAGGGTTACTAGTGTTGGAGTGGAAGGGTTCCATAGTTGATACATCTAGTTGGGTTATCTCTTTCCTAAAGTCTCCATATATGGTCGATAAGGGGTGCTTGTCTTATCTTGCTTATGTTCGAGATACCACCGTAGAGTCTCCAAAGATTTATTCAATTCTGATATTTCGGGAGTTCGCCAATGTGTTTCCTGCCGATCTTCCTGGCATGCTATCGGATCGCGATATTAATTTCTATATTGATTTGGCTTTATGTACCCAGCCTATATTCATTCCATCATACCGTCTGGTTCCAAAAAAGTTGAAGAAGTTAAAGGATCAGCTTGAGGAGTTGTTAGCAAAGGGGCTTGCTCGACCCAGTGTGTCAGTTTGGGTTGCACTAGTGTTGTTTGTAAAAAAAATACATAGGACCATGCAGATGTGCATTGACTAACGTCAGTTGAACAAGGCTGCTATCAAGAATAAGTACCCGTTACCGTGCATTGATGATTTGTAATTGCAGGGTGCTAGGGTGTTCTCTAAGATTGATTGAGATCAGGGTACCGTCATTTGAGGTTTCAGTACTCAGATGTCTTGAAGACCGTATTCCGTACCAGATATGACCATTATGAGTTTCTAGTGATGTCTTCTGGCCTGACTAATGCCCTATTGGCATTTATGGACTTGATGAACGGGGTGTGCTGACCTTATATTGATTCATTTGTCATCGTCTTCATTGACGATATTTTGATATACTCACGTAGCCTGGGAGAGAATGAGCATCATTTGAGAGTAGTGCTTCAGACCTTGCGAAAGTAGAAGCTATATGCTAAGTTCCCCAAGTGTGAGTTTTGGCTAGAATCAATGGCATTCTTGGGGCCTATTGTGTCAGGAGGGGATATTAAGGTGGATCCCAAGAAGATCGAGGCAGTTCAGAGTTGGCCATATCATACCTCAGTGATCAAGATCGGGAGAATCCTGGGGTTAGTAGGTTATTACAGGCTATTTGTGTAGGGATTTTCATCTATTGAATCACCTCTGACTACATTGACCCAAGAGGGTGCTCTTTTCCATTGGTACGATGATTGTGAGGCGAGCTTTCAGAAGCTCAAGCCAGCTTTGACTACGACACCAGTTTTTGTGTTGCCTTCCGATTTAGGGATGTATATGGTATATTGTGATGCTTCACGCATTGGTTTGGGTTATGTATTGATGCAGGAGGGGTGAGTTACTGCATATGTTTCGTGCTAGCTAAATAGTTATGAGAAGAATTATCCTGTGCATGGTCTAGAGTTGGCAGAGATAGTTCATGCTCTTAAGATATGGAGGCATTATCTGTATGGGGTGTCATGTGAGGTTTACATTGATCACCACAACTTACAACATTTGTTCAAGTAGAGGGATCTCAATTTGAGGTAGCGTAGATGGCTTTAGTTACTGGAAGATTATGACATCTTCATTCTTTATCATCCGAGTAAGAAAAATGTTGTCGCGGATGCCTTAAGCAAGAAAGCAGAGAGTATTAGTAGCTTGGCATTCGTTCCAGTAGACGATAGGCCACTAGCCCTATACAATCAGTTCTTTGCTAACAGACTGGTAAGGTTAGATATTTCGGAGCCCTGCCGATTCCCTACATGTATTATTGCTCAATCTTCATTATTAGGGCCGATCAAGGCCCGGTAGTTTGATGATCAACACTTGGCTGTTTTTAGAGACAGTTTTGTAGGGTAGTGCCAAGGAGGTTTCTATTGGCGAGGATGGTATTATGTGACTCTAGGGTAGCCTATGTGTTCCTAATATTGATGGTCTGAGAGAGAGGGTCCTAGAGGAGGCATAGAGTTCATGGTATTCCATTCATCTGGGCTCTACAAAGATGTAATATTACTTGAGGATGCATTATTGGTGGCGGAGGATGAAGAAAGACATAGTGGAGTATATGGCTAGGTGTTTGAATTGATAGCATGTTAAGTATGAACACAAAAGGCCAGGTGGCTTACTTCAGCAGATGCCTATACCATAGTGGAAGTGGGTCACATTACTATGGATTTCATAGTTGGGTTGCCCTGAACCTTACAGAAGTTTGATTCAGTATGGGTCATTGTTGATAGGTTGACCAAGTTGACACACTTCATTCTGATTGTGAATACTTACACCTCGGAGAGATTGGCTCGAATTTACATTCGGAAGATAGTCCGGTTGTATGGTGTGTTTGTTTCTGTCAAATAAGATAGAGGCCCTCAGTTCACTTCCCATTTTTGGAGAGCCGTTCGGAGTGAGTTGGGGACCCGCGTAGAGCTTAGTACAATATTTTATCCTCAGACCAACGGGCAGTCAGATCGAACAGTTCAGATTTTTCCCTTGGCAGAGTTTTCTTACAACAACTATCAGTCCAGCATAGAGATGGCTCCATTTGAGGCTTTATATGGTCGGCGATGTTGTTCCCCTATCGGGTTGTTTGAGCCTGGTGAGGTTAAGTTGTATGGTATAGACTCGGTGAAAAATGCCTTGGAGAAGGTAAAGCTAATTTAGGAGAGGTTTTGCACAGCTCAATCCGGATAAAAGATTTACGCAGATCAGAAGGCGCGTGATGTATCATTCATGGTTGGCGAGAAGGTCCTCTTGAAAGTCTCGCCAATGAAGGGTGTTATTAGATTTTGGAAGAAGGGAAAATTGAGCCCAAGGTTATTGGCCCATTTGATGTGTTGAGACGAGTTGGAGAGGTTGCTTACTAGCTTTATTTTCCTCCCAGCTTGTCAGAAGTTCATCCAGTTTTCTATGTATCGATGCTGCGAAGATATCACACCGACTTGTCCTACATTCTAGACTTCAGTGCTATTCAGTTGGATGAGAGTCTAGGTTATGCGGAGGAGCCAGTTGCCATTATTGATAGACATGATCACCAGTTGAAATCGAAGAGGATTTTCATGGTAAAGGTCCAGTGGAGGGACCAACCAGTTGAAGAGGTGACCTGGGAGTCTATGGAGGATATGCGCAGCAGATACCGCCATTTTTTCTCTCACTCGGGTATTTTTATATGTTCGTTCGAGGATGAATGTTTGTTTAAGAGGAGGAAAATATAACGACCCGACTGGCCATTTTTCTTGTTAGAACCTCGTCCCCCTAAATTAGACTTTTTGCGCTTTCCTTAACTAAATTTATGACCTGCGGGGATAGTTGGTTCGGGATTTGGAAGAGTTTTAGTTATAATAGGCACACTTGATTCCCTACGATTTTATTAAAAGGCTAAGTTGACTTTGGCCAATATTTTTAAAAAATGGACCCAGACTTGTGATTTGTGGTCTCGGAGGGTCTAAAGGAAAATATGGGACCTGGGTATATGCCCCGAATCAAATTTCGAGGTCCATAGCCCAAGTAATGAATTTTTATTAGAAATTGTTAAAATTGAAATTCTAAGGATTTAATGAAATTTGATAATGCTTGATCATATTGTTATCGGGACTGTAGGTGCAGATGCGGAAATCACTAAAGCATTAAGCTTCATTTATTACGGACTACGGGCCATTTTTCCTCATTTGACTAATTCTTTAGGCGATTTTGGAGCTATAGGGGAGGACTTTCACCTAGCATCTTGAGGTAAGTTCATCCAAGTTATTTTTAAGTTCAATACTTGAGTCTTGGGTAGATTAAAATACAAAGATTAGGGAAATCATGGGATTAGAGCAAAACCTAGGATTTTGATAAAACTTAGATTTTTCCACGAAATCTTTTAAGGAATAAAGCAGAAATCATATATTATTGATCATTAGGTTATAGAGAACAAATTTATTCGAAAAGTTTTGGAATCCGGGATCGTGGGCCCGGGGTTGGATTTTAGGAAACTTTTGTTTAAGGTTGGAAAATTACTTTAGTAATTAAAATGTGAACTCTTGAACTTGTATTGACTAGTTCCTACTTTGTTTAATTAGTTTCGGATTGTGCGGTTCCAAATTGAGGATTTGAGCATGTTCTTGATATTGGAAGTATGCTTTGGAGCAAGGTGAGTCACCCATCGAACCTTGTAAGACGGAATTTTCTCCATAGGTGAAATAATTGGATAATTTGCCACTAAATACGGGGGCTACATGCGCACTAGGTGACGAGGGTCCGTGCGTAGCCACTATTATGCTTAAGTCCAGATAGTCTAGGACACAAAAAATGCTTTATGTGATGTTCTTGTAACTCTATGATTAATTTGAGATTGCTTAAATCATGTTGAACGTGGTAAATGAATCTAATACAGGGAACATCATATTCTTGGCCCCTTTTTAAGAGAAGATGATATTTTCGTGAGTAATTGCTCTCCTGATATATATTCTTGTCTGCATGTTGTTGTGTTTAATTGCATTTGACCGTGTCGTATGTATGATTCACGAGCGAAGTAATAGATGTATCTATGGTTCACATCGTTCGACCCTCCAGCAGTCCACACTTTATTTTATGTTGGATCGGGCCGCACGACCTCGGCACTACTTGCCTATGCTTACTGCTTGGTATATTGTTGTGGATGAAACTTTATTATATGTTCTGAAAAATGTAAATGGCTAATTGTGATATTACATAAGCAAAGACTTGTTGCCTCATGCTATATATTGTTAATTATTTGAGCTATTCATGCTTAGTGTAACACTTATCATATTATTGACCCTAGTAAGTGTAAAGTCGACCTCTCGTCTCTAATTGTTCGAGATTAGAAAAGATACTTACTAGGTACATGTTATTCATGTACTCATACTACACTTCTGTAATTAATTGTATAGGATCTGAGACAGGTACATCTGGTTACCGGGCTTGTGCATACCCTTGATCCGGTCCAAGATTACATGGTGAGCTTCGTCCCTTCCTACGTCTTTCAGCAGCCTGATGGAGTCCTTCTTTACTTTTGGCTATCTATTCTATTCCAGATAGTAGGATAGAATTATTCTTTTGTATATTCTACTAGCTACCCACATACTTGTAACACCAGGTCACGTCACATATATTCGTAGACTATCTTTTGCTGAGATTATGTAATTATTATGGTATGATGTTAATTATCATTGTTTTAAATTAAAACTTAAAGATTTTCATAACTGTATTGGGAAAAAGAAAAACTAGGACTTATTCATATTTCCTCATTGGCTTTTCTGACAACGATGTTGGGCGCCATCACGATTTGAGGTGAAATTGGGTTGTGACAAATTACAACTGGAAATTCTATCGCGCAGTCCCAAAGTGTGCCCTTGATAATGAATAAGATAACCACTGCTGTTATGCCCATCTTCACTATCTCACAATGATAACCACTGCTGTTATGCCCGTCTTCACTATCTCACAATCAATAGTGGCACATAAGAAAAGTCATGAGTTAGTTTGCTACCCAGCAAGAATAGTACCACCCGTATCTATTTGATCTTCTTGCAAATAATGAGATTCCTGCCCAAAAAATCACACAGAAAGAACAGCTGAAAAACATACAAGGGTTGGCATGTTAGAAGAGTATTATGTTCAAGGATCTATGTATGTTCCCTGATGTTCGTTTTCCACTTGGTTTTAAGACCCGCAAATTTGAAAGGTATGATGGACACGGTGAACTAATAACCCACTTAAAAAGGTATTGCAATCATCTAAGAGGTGTATGAGGAAAGGAAGAATTACTAATGGCTTATTTTGGGAAAATCCTTAGGGGAGTAGCCTCCTAATGTTTCATGGATCAATACATCTCTCACTGGCATGTCTGGGATGACATGGCCCGGGCCTTTGTCAGACAATTCCAATACAACATCGGCATCACTCCAGACTACAATTCCCTTTCAAACCTAAAGAAGAAACCATTCGAACATTTCAGGTAATATGGCA
This sequence comes from Nicotiana noctiflora, assembly GCA_032618575.1. Classification (NCBI taxonomy): domain Eukaryota; kingdom Viridiplantae; phylum Streptophyta; class Magnoliopsida; order Solanales; family Solanaceae; genus Nicotiana; species Nicotiana noctiflora. The sequence goes on from JASVEL010014162.1 coordinate 110,562, forward strand.
TTAAATAGAGAGAACAAGCTGCTAGAGTTAAGCCACCCATGGATGAGCACGAGTTGATCACTGTCTTCCTTTAGGCTCAAGAGACTGATTATTTTCAAAACATGATTTTCGCAATGGGAAAATGATTCTCTGAAGCAATTAAAATTGGGGAATGGTTTAGAATGTCCTTAAGACAGGTAAAATAATATGTCAAATAGTGCCGAAAGCCGCAACTTAGGCTGTCTAAATTGAATCAGGTAATTTTAATGACACGAATAAGAAGGATGAAGAAACCATGATAATAACAAGGTCGGGAAGAGGTCCCAGGAGAACATCTCAAAGGTATGATCAGCCTCATAAGGTTTTCCTTGACTCCCTTGAGCATTATTATCTACCACGAAACCCACAACACTTTGTTGCTCTACCTTAGTATGTTGTCCGGCCACCAAGACACCCAAAAAGGCGAGCACCAACATCGTAAAATTTCCACCAGCCTCCACAAAACTTTCAAGTGCCCTATAACCAACATACAAGTCAGGGGTATATAAGGGAACTGAGGTTGAAAGATAATTTTATACTAATGGGAAAGTCCTATGCAAGCTTGTTTGAGAAATTAAAGCCTTATGACATGATTGCACCTACTCCTCCAAATTAAGTGGACCAACCTACAAGAAGCTTTTACCTTTCTAAAAAGTATGAATACCATTCAAATTCTGAGGTGCACAATGTTGAAAATTATCGTGAGTTTAAAAGAGAAATAGAAAGGATGATCCAGGAAAACCTGATTGAAATTAGAGAAGGCCCTAGTAGTTCTGATGAACTAATTTGTGGATAAATGTCAAGCTTAGTAATTGAAAAGTCATTCCCTCCTCACTAGGAAGGAATATTAGTAGCTTATTTTGATATTTTTTCTATCTTCTGGGTTATTTCAGGGTTGTGATCCAGATTTTATATATTTTATTGAGTCAAAACCTTCCATCCATTTGTTCTGTCTATGTGAGTCTTGTATGTTTGTTTCTATTGCTATTTTAATTATCTGAGTTATTTTAGGGTTATAACTCGCATTTTAGGTTGTTAAAATTTCCATCCTTTACTCAATGAAATATAATTTGTCCTTTTGTGTCATTCCATGTTTAAAACCGTTCCTTTTATTTCTATTGACATGGCATGCATGCGGAATTTTTAGCCAGATCCTCGAAAACTGATTTAGTTTTAAATTGGATAACTGAAAAAAACATGTTTGAGGATGAATAAAGAGTCGAAACACTTTGGATTAAGCTCGAGTAAAATTAATGTGTAACTAGAATGGTCATACCCGTGGAGGTCAATGATCTTTCAAATTATTGTAAAGGTCCGGTTTGAGGAAAAATCAATTGAAGTTTGTTGGAAAGTTTGACATTAATGGATGAAAAGTGTCTTTCAACCACGATGCACCAAGAGGATATACACGTTCATCAATGTTGTGATCATGAAAGGATACCATGTTTGGGGTTCTCGAGGCTGGGAGGCCCTTTTTCTACTATCCAAATACTTTATACCCTTTGTTACCCCTTTGAACTTGTGTTATTTTTTTTTACCACCCTCTTTTGGAATCTTGTTTAGAGTTAAAAGTCCAAAAAATCAGTAGAAAAGTCCATGTCCCAAGAGTACAAATTGGGGAAATTCCTAGAAAGTTCATGTGAAAAATAAGACGAAAAGAACAGTCAAAGGTCCATGCCTCCAGAAAATAGAAATTGGGGTAAGTTGTTTTTTTTTAAAAAGAAACATAAAGAAAGATGAGTTTTTTTAGTTAGGTTCGATGTTTAAACTGTGTTTGGCCTTTTCCTTAAAAAAGAAGGACACGTAGGAAGCTTTACATGCTTCAGTCCAACCAAATGAAGAAAATAGAAGAAAAAAAGGAAAATAATCTCTAAGCAGTGCTCAAAGTCGCAACTTAAGTTGTCCAAATTGAATCAGGTAATTTTAGTGAAACGAATGAGAAGGATGAAGAAACCATGATGACAACAGGGTCGAGAAGAGCTCCTAAGAGAACATACCGAAGGTATGACCAGCCTCATAAGGTTTCCCATGACACCCCTGGGCATTATTATCTACCTCACAACCCACAATACTTTGTTGCTAAGCCTCGATATGTTGTCCGACCACCAAGACACCAAAAAATACGAGCACCAACATAGCAAAATTTCCACCAGTCTCCACAAAATTTTTAAGTTCCCTATAACCCAAATACAAGAAAGGGGTATAGAGGGGTAAAAAAATAGAAATATAATTTTACACCTATAGGAGAGTCATATGAAAGCTTGGTTGAGAAATTAATGCATTATGACATGATTGCACCTACTGCTCCAAATTATGTGGACCTACGTGCAAGAAGCTTTGACCTTTCTAAAAAGTGTGAATACCATTCTAATGTCAAGAGGCACAATATTGAAAGTTATCGAGATTTGAAAAGAGAAATACAAAGGATGATCCAGGAAAAACTAATTGAAATTGGAGAAGGCCATGATAATTCTGATGAACAAATTTTTGGCTAATTGTCAAGTTTAGCAATTGAAAAGTCATTCCCTCCTCATCTGGAAGGAATCTTGGTAGCTTGTTTTGATATTTTTCCATTATCTAGGCTATTTCAGAGTCGTGATCCAGATTTTATCTATAGTAATGAGCAAAACCCGTCCATCAATCTATTTTTTCTATGTCTATTTGTTTCTATTGCTATTTTCGTTGTTAGTGTTATTTTAGGGTTGTAACTCGGATTTTAGGTTGTTTGTCTTGTTATCTAACCTTTCCATCCTTTACTCAATGTATTACAATTTGTCCTTTTGTGTCATTCTATGCTTAATCCTTTTCTTTCTAGTTCTAGTGACATGACATGTATGTAGAATTTTCGTCCAGATCCTAGAAAACTGATTTAGTATTGAGTTGGATAACTGAAATTTTTTTTTGAGGATGGATACAAAACATTTTGGATTAAGCTCGAGTAAAATTCATGTGGAACTAGAATAGTCATATCCATGGAGGTTAATGATCTTTACTTTAAAATCATTGTGAAGGTTTCATGACCCTAGTTCACCAATTGTAAACACTTCATGATGGTACCTAGTCTTCGCGACCAGGTGAGCCTAACACGTTGCGGAAGTTATAACAATTGCGGAATTTATAATCAAAACTAAATAACATGAATAATATATATAATTGCCACCTGGCACATACAATTTAACACTTAGCATTCTAAAACTATCCCAAAGACCCAGAAACCCAAGTGCAACACATGCTAAGAGAAACATAAGATACGGCTTTAATATCCGGGAATGTCCACAATAACTGAATACATTAAATGGAACTTCTAACTACAAGATAGAGTAGAAGGAGACTCTTCGGTCTGCAGATGCGGCAGATATACCTCAAGTCTACGAATGTAGAGCTTGGATCACTGATAATGCGCCCGACCAGAAGTACCTGGATCTGCACATGAAAAACATGCACAGGAGAGACTTAAGTACACCACAACGGTACTCAGTAAGTGCCAAGCCTAACTCAGTTGAGTAGTGACGAGGAAGGTCAGGGCCCTACTGAGAATAAACATAATAACATTAATGAATAGTGTAAAGCAGGGAATAATCTAGAACAACGATAAAAATAGGATAGAAGCTACAAGTCCATCACAATTAAGCTAAGTAAGGAAAATAACACACCAAGTATCCCTTAACATCAGGTTGCCTTGTGGACCTCCCAGGATACCGTCCTGTAGTCCTTTTTCCTCAAATGTCCAGTGGATCTCCCAGGAATCGAACCCGTAGTCCATCACATTTAAATATTTAGGATCTCCCGAGAATCGAACCCGTAGTCCATCATATCAATTTCTGGAGAATCTCCCAGGAATCGAACCCGTAGTCCATCATACCAATTTCTGGAGGATTTCCTGGGAATCGAACTCGTAGTCCATCATATCAATTTAAATATCTAGGATCTTCCAGGAATTGAACCCGTAGTCCATCATATCAATTTAAATGTCTAGGATCTCCCGGGAATCAAACACGTAGTCCATCATATCAATTTAAATGCGCAACCAAATTAGAGAAATATTCAAAGAATGAAGTACACCAATACAAGTAACAATTAAATTATGGCCTAACATGCTTCACATAATTTCAATTAAGGCAATTAAGCAATTAAGCAATTAATTCTATCTAGTCATACTTCTCTAACTAACACAGATTAAATCTTGCATTGAAATTAGTCAAATAACGGAGAAACACAGTTCAAACAAATCAAGTAAAGTGGATTTTTCAACAATTAGCATAAGTACACGCTCGTCATCTCACGCACAAGGCATTTAAATCAGCACATAAGAAGTCCTAAGGGGAGAGACCCCCCATACAAGGTTAGACAAGCCACTTACCTCGAACTGGTACAAAATCAACTAGGGTATGATTACCTTGCCACGAGTATCCAACTCCAAAAGGCCCAATTCTATTCAATTCAATTACAAATCGTAAATAATATTGCAAATAACTAATTCCACTATTAAAATTAAAGCTGGGGCGCGAAAATAGGTAAAATGACCAAAATGCTCCTCCAACCATCATCCCGGAATTGAATAATTTTCATATTTTCAGAACCCTCGTACTCTCACAAGTCCAACTATGTAAAAATCTCTCAAATCGGAGGTCAAATGCCCCTTAAATAATCACAATTAGGTCTAAGAACTTTACCCCAATTTTTCATTCAAAATCCAAAATTAAAGGTTGAATTTTAGATTAGATAAGTGAGTTTTAGTCATAGAGGAGTAAGGAATCGTTACCCAATTGTTGTCTCTAAAAGTTCCTCAAAACATCTACCAAAATCGAGCTCTCTAGCTTTTGTTTTGTTAAAAATGGAGCAACCCTCGTTTTGAAATGTTAAATACTGCCCAGGTGTTTAATGAATCGCGGTCGCGAAAATAGGACCGCGATCGCATAGAGTAAAAATAAGGCTCCAGGAAAAATGCCTACGCAAACGCAGCCTTAGACCTGCGATCATAGAAGAGAAGGAAACAGACTAACGCGATCGCATACTGGCCCATGCGATCGCGTATAAGGACTTGGCCACTGGGTCAACTTGTTCAGTGCGTTCGCGGTATGGTGAATGCAATCGCGAAGAAGGGAAAAACTGGCTTCCGCGACAACGAACAATTTCATACGATTGCGTAGAGCAAAAAGAATTCAACTCCCCAATTTACACTATGTGATCGCATGGGGATGGATGCCATCACAGAGAAGTAAATACCCTGCAACAGCTAAAGCAAAAATCTGTAACTTTTCACAACTGTAAGATGCTCTGTTGAGCATCTAAATACCCCTGAGGCCCTCGGGACCTCAACGAACAATACCAATACTACCTAATACCTTATTCGAACTTGTACCAATCCTTAAAACACCAAAAACAACACCGGAAACATGATTTAAGTCAAGATTCAAGCCTATGAACTTCAAATTCTAACCAAACACACTTTCGATCAAAAACCTATCCAAACCTTGTCCGAATGACCTGAAATTTTGCACGCACGTCCAAAATCACATGACGAAGCTATAGAAACCTTCAGAATTCCAAATCGACCCTCAGATCAAAAATGCACTATCGTACCGGAACTTCAAAAATTCATACTTCGGCATTTCAAGCCTAAATGAGCTACGGACCTCCAAATTACATTCCGAACACACTCCCAACCCCAAAATTACCTAACAGAGCTAACGAAATCATAAAATTTCTTTTCCGAGGTCATCTTCATACTCCTCCAAATACGGACCATTTTTCAACTCTTAAGCTATCATTAGGGGACTAAGTGTCCCAAGACACTCCAAATCCTAATACCGAATATCCCGGCAAATCAAAATAGCATAAATGAATTTAGGAAAAATAGTTAATGGTGGATCGGGATGTAAATTCCAAAAACGATCGGCCGGGTCGTTACAAAATGTCGGGTTTGAGGAAGAAGCAATTGAAGTTTGTTGGAAAGTTTGACATTAATAGATGGAAAATATCTTTCAACCATGACAAACCAAGAAGATGGACACATTCATCAATTTTGTAATCATGAAAGGATACCATGTTTGGGGTTATCGAGGTTGTGAGGCTTTTTTCTGCTATCCAAATACTTTATACCCTTCGTTACCTTTTTTGAACTTGTGTTATTTTCTTTGATCACCCTATTTTTGAATCAGGTTTAGAGTTAAAAGTCCAAAAAATAAATAGAAAAGTCCTTGTCCCAAGTGTACAAATTGTGGCAATTCTTAGAACTTTCAAGTGAAAAAAGAAGAAGAAAAGAGCAGTCAAAGGTCCATGCCCCCAGAAAATAGATGCTGAGTTAATTTGTTTTGAAAAAAAAAAAGAAATAGAAAGAATGATGAAACTTTTTTAATTAGGTCCGATGTTTGACCTGATATATGCAACCTTACACAGTTTAGTCCAACCAAATAAAAAAAGAGAAAAAAATGCCAAAAAAGAACCCCGGTATCAGAAACTCGGGAAAATATTTTATTTCACTTTTGAAAGTGTAGATTCTAAGAGTTGTAAGTCTACAAATGTAACGACCCGGCCCGTCATTACCGGAATTACCACCTCGTTACCTTGCATTTATATAATTTATGCTTTTATATCAGTATTAGAGTATATCGGGTGACTTAGGAGTGATTCGAGTTGAAAATGAAGCAAATAGCATGTTTGAAGGAAGCTTGAATATGGGAAGTCAACCTAGAGTTGACTATTGAGTTAGAGTGCTTGGAACCGAATTCCGATGATTCAACTAGTTTTGGGGGATCATTTATGACTTAGGAGAGCAAATCGGAATCGAATTCGGAGGTCCAGTTTAGTTTTAGGCTTGAATTGACAAAGGTTAAATTTTGGCGAAAACCGGATGGTAGGTGAGATTTTGATCCGGGGTTGGAATGGAATTTCGACAGTTTCTGTAGCTTCATTATGTGATTTTAGATATGTCTGCAAATTTTCAGGTCATTCGGACGTCGTTTGATCGGCTTTTGGATTGAATGTTAGTTTCGGAAGTTTTGAAGGAACTTAGGCTTGAATCCATGTGAAAATGGTGATTTTGATGTTTAGGATGGTGTTTCTATGATTGGAACAAGTCCGCATCATGTTTTGGAGTGTGTTGGTGGTTTTCGTTGGGGTCCCGGGGGCCTCGGGATGGATTCAGACCATCAACCGGGCATTTTAAACTTGGAAAAACCTGCACAAAATTGCAGGTCAGTGTAGCAGAGATTTAGCCTTCGCGTTCGGGTGAGGGCAGCCGCGTTTGCGAAGGCTAGGAAGGCCAAGGCATCGTGTTCGCGTAGGCAACATGGGTTGAGGCTTCGCGTTCGCGTGACTGGTCCTCGCGAACGCGTGGAAGGGAAACAGGTCAGCTTCGCGTTCGCGTGACATAATGTCGCATTCGCGATGACTAAAGGGAGCGGAGCATCGCGTTCGCGGGTGAACCATCGCGAATGCGTCGAGTAACGGGTCTGTCAGTGAATTAAAAATACAGAGACAGTGTAGTCGCGGGTTCATTCACCCAAAACACAATTTTGAACCCTAGAGAGAAGAAATCACGGGAAAAACGCTGGGAAATCATCGGGTATTCATTGAAGGTAAGTTTCCTGACTCAAAAATATAATTTTATGGTAGAATTAATATCAATCTTTATGAAATTGGGTAGAAATTGTGAAGGATTGTGGCCTAGATATTGAAAACGAAAATTTGGGTTTTGAAAGGCCATTCGAACTTCGTTTTTGATAAATTTTGTATTCACGGACTCGTGGCGAGACGAGAATCGCATTGATATAACTTTCTGAATTTTTTGGACAGCGGTCCCGGGGTCGGGTTTTTGCCAACTTAGCATATTTATGCGTTCTTCATGTAAATTGAAATGGGTTATGTTTTTTTGACCCGTAAATGACATAATTATTGTGGTTTGGATAGATTCTACATGCGAGGCAGTGAATTCCAAAGGAAAAGGCATTGCGGATGAGTCTACGACCGGCTAGAGGTGAGTAGTTTGTGTATATGGTAACTCGAGGGTTCGAAACCCCGGCTTAGCACATTGTGACGCTAGTAGGGCGTGGCTCACACCCCGTGGCAGGTGCAGGGTTGATTGTGACTGGGGATTGAGACTTGGTCCATCCCGGATATGGATAATATGCTATTAGTGATGGAAATACACTGTGTTTGACATATTTGTGGGCTGTAAGTCTTGTTTGGGGCCTTGTACCGACCTGTAGTATCCCTAGGGGATAGTATATATGTGATAGCTATACTCGCTTAATCACTGATCTCAGTCCTGGAATTTGAAATCAAAATATTGAAATGCTAAGTCACCGGTTTTGCAAAATAAAATAAAATATAAAGTATTTTCATAAATTATGAACTCGAATCTGAAAATAAGTAAATTGAGCTATTTGTGACTTATCTGATTATTGTGGACTGAGGATGGATCGGGTTGCACGCCGCAATGGTTATTATGATATGAGGATCGGGTTGCATGCTGCAACGATATTTGTGCTTGGGCTGTAGGAGCCCCTCCGGAGTCTGTACACACCCCCAGTGAGTGTCGTCGACGTTAAATGGTTCAGGCTACACGCCGTAGCGGTTATGTGCATTGCATTGCATCTTTGTCTGTGAATTATTCTGTGGTAGTTGTACTGTACTGTTGATGCTGGTTCGTAGGAGATTCGGACTGTAGTTTAGCTTTATATTGTGGTATTATGTGGATTTCCTACTTTCAAGTGCTTTTATATATTTATTACTCACTGAGTACTTAGTACTCACCCCTACTCCCTGCACCTTTTTGTGTGCAGACTCAGGTACTCAGGAGCAGTATACAAGCATTTCCAGCTTTTGCAGAGTCATACCGAGTTGTTGAGGTAGCTGCCGACATTCGCAGAACCTAGCTTCTCCTCCTCTTTCCAGTTGTTATTTTATATTCAGACTTGAGTATTTCCATACAGTATTCTCTATTTCTATTGGGTTTTGTTAGAGGCTCTAGACTCGTGACTCCGGATCTTTGGGAGTGTCAGTTGTTTCTGCACTTCTCAGTATTTTATTCATTATTTTTATTATTGGAGTTATTTGACTCAAATATTCTTCTTGGGATGTCCATTTGGGACTGATATTCGTTCTGATAAGTAATTATTGGTCTGGCTAGCCTAGCTTAATTGTTGGGCGCCATCACGACAGGATTTGGGTCGTGACAACAAAGCCCTCATTTGAGTCCACTTTAAGCCTTATGCCATTCCTTCTTTCCAATCCTATCCAAAAGCCTTCCAAATAAAGACCTCTTAACGAGTTTACAAGAAGGCCAAGAGATGCATACAATTGAGCAACAATTGTAATATAACATAGAACACCGTCAAGTTGCTCACAAAAGAAAGCAAAAAAGGGAAATAAAAAGAAAAGAAAAATGTGAGAGTCTTACTAGTAAAAACCCTCATGGGCATTTTAAGGTGACGGTAAGTATAGATAAATAAATCAGAGAGGCTTGTTGGTGAAATTCAATCGGGACACCACTTGTCGAAAGTGAATTGTGAAGCTGATGCAAAGAATTGGCACAAACAAACACGACTTTAAAGGTCATAGGAATGATAAAAGGAAAGATTAGATCAGTTTGATAGATCAGACAGTTGAGTCCAAAATGTGTGTCATGATCATTAAGGCTTGCTATTAAAAATTTCTACCTTTTGTCTTTTCCGACAGGGGCATTTCTTGTTAATATTATTTCTTTGCATCATTGTATCCTTCACTCTGGGTCCATCCTTGTCAAAACAAGCAAGAAAAGATTTCAAAATCTGCTACTAGCTTTTTGGTTGCACAAAGTAAATCTGGCTAGTGCACTCAGTTATTACTGATAACATGCATTGAGGATTAATGCAAAGTCTCCCCCCAAAAAACTCTTGTCAGCTATTTAGCGCAAGCAAAGATAACTTGTGATTCTCTCTTATAGAAAAATTTCTCAAAAAGAATGAAGTAATTCAAGATAACAGAAAAGGTCGCAAAGCAAAGATCTCTAGTTGGGATAAGTCTAAATGTTCACAAAGCCAAGCTGCCCAAGACTCAAGGCAAAAAACCGACCATCACTTTTAAAACTGACAAAATTTCTTTGTTTAAAATAGGAGCGAAGCAGGGAAAGTGGTTCACACAAAATAAAGGAAAATAAAAGAAGAAAAGAAAAAAAGAGATGAAAAAAGAAGAAGAAAATAAGATAACAGCCGAAAAAGAAAAAGAAAAGAAAAAGTCATTTCAATATAAGTCATATTTCCCTATGTCAAAACTTACTGAACTACACAGGTAAGATTCTCACCGGATGTAAGATAGGTAAACCTTGTCGGTTCCGGCATATAATTTTTAAAAAATTCAAAATATTTTTCTTTACTTTCTTCTTTAGAAAGTCTTTCTTTTAGACCGCAATTTTCAAAAAATCCAAAAATATTTTCTTTTAATTCCTACTTTAGAAGTTTTTCCTTATAAGATCCCAAATAAGAAAAAAACTTCAATCTCAAAAATATTTTCAACCTTTTTTTAGAAGTCATTCTTCCGGAAATTAAAAACAAAATCAAATTTCAAAATTACTTTTTCGTCTTCTTTATAAGTCTTTCTATGGAAATTTAAAAAAAAAATTCAAAAAAAGAGTTAATCTATTTTCTTTATTCCTAATCTTCTCGAAGTACGCAAGATCTAATTCATGTTCATATATGATACATAAGTAATCCACATCAGGTTCGATCAATCATTATAAAAATATAATGAGATAATAATGACCGACTGAGTCCATTTTAATATGTCTTTTATTATGAATTATGAATAAAGTTTGAGGTGGTCGGTTTGTGATCATAAGCTGCAACATATACATAATTCACAAGGTCCAAGAGAAAAATGCTAATGACAATTGATATTGAAGCTGTTACAAGTGGTCAAGAGACTCGTAGTCAGAGGTCAACAAGCGTCTACTGTGATTGAGGAAATAAAAAACTGAAACAGCAAATGACTGAAATGTGTCAAGTATGGACCAATGGTCATGGACCACCACTTTCTCATATTTTCCCAAATTTCACACACATCTAGATTATTACCACTTCGGTCACATTTTATGATCAATCATATCAATCTGGGTTTAGTCTTTATCCTAATTGTACGACTATAGTTGGAACTTCTATTGCGCGCCCAAAGTGTACCATTGACAACCATTGATGTTATGCCCGTCTTCACTATCGTACAGAAAAAAAGTCATGAGTCACAATGCTACCTAGCAAGAACAGTACCACACTCTTGAGTACCACCCGTAACTATTCGATTCTCCTGCAAATATTGAGAAGCCTGCCTGAAAAATGGCACAAGAAGAAATGGCCCAAAAATGAAAAGCTTAAAACAACAACTGAAAAAACATATAAGGGAGTAGCCTTCAAGGATCTATGTATGTTCCCCAATGTTCGTTTGCCACTTGGTTTCAATATCTCCAAATTTGAAAAGTATGATGGACACTGTGATGACCCCATAGCCCACTTAAAAGGTATTGCGATCAGCTAAGAGATGTAAGATGAAAGGAAGAAGTACTGATGGCTTATTTTGGGGAAAGACTTATGAGAGTAGCTTCCGAATGGTTCATGGATCAAGACACCTCTCACCGGTATGTCTTAGATGACATGGACCGAGCTTTTGTCAGAAAATTCCAATACAATATTGATAGTACCCCCAGAGGCGGATCCAGGATATCAATTCTATGAGTTCAATTTTTAAGATTTTTAAATTCTATGCATTCAAATATGTTGTTTTTACAATTTTAATGAATTTTTACATATAAATTTTTATTCCGTGTCGAAAGCTATGGGTTCAATTGAACCCGTAACTCTCACGCTAGATCCGCCTCTGAGTACCCCAGACCGCAATTTCCTTTCAAACCTGAATAAGAAATCAACGGAAAGTATCAAAGAATATGCCATTAAATGAAAAGAACAAAGCTGGTTAATATTTTTAATGTTCTGATGATAAGTATTTTTAATCTTTTTCTGATACTCTCTTTCTGGTGTCTTTGCGAAAATAACACACATTTATATATGACAGTTGTTCCATATACCATATGATCCTCTCATCTTGTTATTATATCTCTTCACTTCAAAGATAGTAATGCTTTCAACTAGTGCAGTGACTCATATTTGCACTAGCAACATAAATTTAAAAAATAAAATGGAGGAAGTCTTCTCTAATAGTACTATCTTTTTCTCATGTTACAATATACATACTTTTCATCTATGGAGAGATTAGGTGTCAAAGAAGAAATATTTTATGTCTTGCTTTATTTTATTTTTCCACTAGTACTCGTACTACAAAATTTTACCAAATAATATAGCATGATGTGTTCAAATAACTTGGCAGACAATTCTCTTATTTTACTCATGATGGCAAAAAACAAAACTAGCCATCTGTCTCGAGGTTGGACTGTCAAAATCCATGTCTTAAATAGCATGATGTTTTTGTGGGCTCCTTTCTTTGCCTCTAAAATACCCTCCCTACCGTATTTATAATCCAACTTACAAGCTACATATATGTTACATATATCTATATTTGGTTAGCCAATATAATCCTCTCTGTCTACAATCTATACGTTGATATTAGCCATGGAAATTTTATCATTAATTTGCATTTATTTCTTGATGATGAACTTAGTAGTGAAATGTAGTCCGCCTGAAGATCCCATAAAATGCATGTCCAAGAACAACTTCAACTGCACCATTACAAACTCCTACGGCACGTTCCCGGACCGGAGCATTTGCAGGGCAGGTCAAGCTGTTTTCCCTACAACAGAAGAAGAGGTCATTTACGTAGTGGCAAATGCAACAATGATAAAAAGAAAAATGAAAGTGACAACTAGGTTTTCTCACAGCATACCAAAGTTGGTATGTCCAGACGGCGATGATGGATTGCTTATAAGTACCAAGTTCTTGAACAAAATCCTAAGGGTAGATCAAGAAAACATGAGCATAACTGTTGAGAGTGGGGTGACGTTAAAACAGCTGATTAGTGAGGCAGCTAAGTCTGGGCTGGTTTTGCCTTACGCACCTTATTGGTGGGGTTTAACCATTGGTGGCCTTATTGGGACAGGCGCTCATGGAAGTTCTCTCTGGGGTTTGGGAAGTTCAGTACATGATTATATTGTCCAACTTCGAATTGTCACACCAGCTGAAGCCGCTCAGAATTATGCGCAAATCCGTATATTGGAAAATGGAAACCCTGAACTGGATGCAGCTAGAGTGTCCCTAGGTGTTCTTGGAGTTATTTCACAGGTACTTTCTATATATGTCTAATTAATTCAGTTGTTCACTTTTGATTTTGTATTCTCTTAAAGAAAACATAAATGAAGCACGTATTTTATAATTTTACCCATAATAATTATAGTATTTTAAAAAATCTTGAGAAATAAAAAAATAGGGAATGGAGGAGTACTGATACCGGTAAAAAAAAAAAAAGATTGTCTTTCTCTTGATTTGATAAATGGACAAGTAAAAATAAAAATATATTTTTAGTATAGTTGAAAAGTAAAAGTGAATAGAGGAGTACTTTTTTAGTTTATCTTTACTTGTCCACTGATGACTAGGGGTGCTTATAGGGCGGATAATTATGCTTAACGGTTCAACTTAACCGTTATTGGATTATAAATATAGTAATTCGCTAGTCATCCAATAAGATAATGGGCGAATTGATATCAGATTAATAATTATCGGGCGGTTATCGGCTAAACCAAATAGAAATTTTTTGAACAATCATTCGATCAATACGAAACAGTTTCAAATCAATACCAAATTTTAATACCATCTAAGATCTAACAAAACGGTATTTTTTAATTGAAGAGTTTTCAAGACAACTTATATTGTCATACACGTATTTACCAAATTTCAATACCATCAAGACTACTCATAGAGACGTACACGTATAATCATTGAGATTTCGATTTTTCGACTCCTCAATTCTTAGTTCAAGAGAGACGAGACTAACGACTTCTCTGCCTCTGGTGGCTGCAGACAATTGAGAATTAGAAAATAGAAATTAGGGATTTAACCATTTAGGATTTCAATAGAACTTTATATACATAGTGGTAAAAGTGTAAATATAAAAATTCTTTAACGGATTATCCGATAAGAAAATTGATTAATCCGACCCAAACTGTTAAACCGTTGATTATAAAATCTCAATCTGTCACCATCCATTACTTCGATAATTCGATATCAATAAGCCGATAAGCCATCAGTTCGGTTCGATTAACGGTTTCGGTTCGATTTTGAACAACCTTAAGGATAACACCCCCCTTAAGAGATAATAAACGAAATACATATTTTACCCTACCTATAATAATAATGGTATTTCAAAAGAAATTAAGAAATGATTTGGAGAATGAATAGTTAATGATAAACGTAAAATATGATTTTTTTTTTTTTGTCTTTCTCTTGATTTACTAAAATAAACAAGTAAAAGTAAAATGTACTTTTATTATAATGGACAAATAGAAGTGACAAATTGAGTAGTTAATTAATTGTCTTAATATTCTTATTCTCTCCCCACCTCCCAATTAAAGGAAATATCATCAGTTGATTAAATGAAAGCTGAAAGTTGTCTCATTTTCCTGAAAGCTGGAAAAAATATCATTCAAGATTTGAACTTTTTAAAAAAAAAAAATATTGAAAAGTAGGATGTTGCTTTTAAAATACTCCATTCCTGTCCATATTATTGGTGGTTTACGATTTTTGTACAACTCTTAATAAAAACAATTATTAATCATAATTATTTTTAAAAAGTATCCTTTATCTAGACATGTCAATGTCACTAAATGGACACTCTTCTAATTGGAGATTACGAGCAGTCAATACATGTTTTTTCCTTTTAAGACATCAAATAATTTGAAGCAGAATGAATATTCTAAATTCAATTCTACAAAAACTATTTGAAATAGTAGGGGTATTATATGTGTGGCCCCAGCAGCTAAATTAAGTTACTGAACTTTTTGGGGGATCAAACTATTGCTATAAATGTAGAAACATATACTCCAGGACCACGTAACGTTACTGGACGAATTTTACATGTCATATGTATTGGGATATAGTTTTAGGTCACATAGATGTAATTGAATGATTTCATTAGTTTTGGTCATACGGGAAATTTTGCAATTTATAACTAGTGGTCACTCCAAAATCACTCTTTTAGGATAGTTGTTGGATCTCGGTTAAAACGTAATTTGACATTGTAACTTAGCCGGTTTATTCCGCATTGTCAGTACTGCTTATGAAAAAATGGCTCACTTTTAGGGTAATTGTTGATGTGGAATAGGGATTATGAACTTCTACATGCTATCGAGTTTTTGTGGTAAGGTAGAAATTATACTGTAGAAGTCCAGCGCACTACTTAGATTTTACATATAATCGTATTTGACGATTTGTGAACTATCAACCTTATTGGAGACAGAATTTTGAAACATAATTAGTTCACAAACTCTCAAACCAGTCGTTTCACCGTAAATATCATGTTTTTAGTAATGGATCATAGTTATTGTATTTTCTTACTCGACTAACAATAATTTTGTTTACCTTTAAAATTGGATAACAATTAAATTTATAATGTAGTTTTAAGGACATGTAATTTTACCTAATATCAATTGATAAATACAAAGATTAGTAATAAAAATTAACAATAAGGTAAGGCAAAGCAGTGTTGAAACGTAATTTATCCCTTGAGCTCGAATTCCCCCGAATCAATTGGTGCAAGAACAGTTAAGAAATAAGCAAGCCGATGAACAAGAATGTAAGCTAAAGAGAAAGTGTTATATTGCTTTGATACAGTATGTAAGTCCTTACAAATGATTAGAACTCCTCTTTATATAGTAGAGGAATTTTAATTATGGTATAACTCTAATTACATAAAGAAATCCCATAATTAGATAATTTACCGCCTTGATTTGATCCATTCCGAGATTTCCGCCATGACTTTCGACCAGTTACGGATATCTAACATTTTTGTTATTATGCTACCTCCGATCTTGCTCGATGCCTATCTCACTTAGTCTCAATCACTACCGATGTCGATCTTGACAAGTACCTCAAATCTACGAACTTGGTACGTTGTCCCCGTACCTCGATCTGATCTATTACGGGATCGATCTTCGATCCTTCACATTGATCTCGATAAATCAGTAAAATCGGTATTCACATTGGTCCCTATTTAACCGTATACAGTAGTCCCTTAGTTTTTGGAGTGTAATGACAAGAAATGAATTGAGCCTTCCATCCTTGACCTGTCATGACGTCGTTCGCGTAACGTAAGCCGTTGATGTGGCCGAAATGTCCTGTCGGTGTAGTTCCCCGGGCATTTAATGCATGCCATTTGATGGTCGGCCACTAGTGATTTCGAACCGTCGCCGTGAAACCCATAAAAAGGTCCTTTTCTTATTGATTCAAACTTTACTTTCAATTCCTTCCAATCTCCAAAGCTTTTTACATCTTTCAAGCTTGTCCGCTCTGCAAAATCTTTGGGTTTTGTTTTCAACCCTCTATCAAAACACCAAGTCTTATTTTCTTCTTCTTCTTCTTCTTCTTCTTCTTCTTCTTCTTCAAACTCAAACCACCAAATGGCAAGAACATCGAAAACATCGCCATAGAAAGAAAAAGCTTCCTAATCTAAGTCGGTCGGCGATCAACCAGCGGCGGAGCCCAGTACTAAAGTATTCTTTCCTCCGTCGTGCGTCCTTGACTCCGAATTCAAAGTTGTGAAGAGCCCATCGATTCAGGGCCAATGTGAGCCAATGTCAAGGTATATGTGCACAATCACTAGTGACCGTTTGAGCCAAGTTAAAAAGGATTGCAATCGGGTAGATAAGCATGTGGTGGTGCCCTCATCCGAAGAGTTAATAACTACGTATGTAGAGAGATTTCTGAGTGTGTATACCTACCCTTTCACATTTGGTCCTCTAGATCCAACCATTGTGGAATTCTACAAGAAGTATGAGGTCACCCTCGGCCACATTCATCCTTCTTTTTGAGGGATAATGACATTGCTTCGACTTTTCGTGAGCCAAGTCGAGAGCTTCCCTTTACCCTCGACCACCTCATTCGTGTGTATATCCCCCGACTTTATCGAGGAGGGATAATAAAGCTTCAACATCAGTCTTCGAAGGCGGTCTTCTTGAGCACGGATGAGGACAGGGACCGAGGTTGGATGGGCCGATTTGTGTGAGTGAAGACTTCGGACCTGATCCTGGCCGAGAGCATGCCATTTCCAGAGAAATGGAATTTGAAACGTGAGTATAATTCCACCTTTTAACTTCTATTTATTATCTTCTCTTTTTTATCCATTCTTATCGGTGTTTTACTTGGTACAGTCATTGCCTGGATGCCGGGTGTGATTCCACATCCAGAGAAATGGGTAAGGAGCTTGGTGTCAACGTCTATACACGCTGAGCGCATATGGCGCGAATTGTTAAAGGGTCGGTGGGAGGCCCGAAGCCATGGTAACTTTTCGCATATCTCGGTAACCTTGATCATTGTCTAAACTTCTCCTCAAACTTGTTTTTCTTTTGCAAGTCTCGGGAAGGATGTGCCGATGAGGCCTCCATCAGGTGAGGAGGAAACTTCATCCCCAATCCTGAAATCGGTGAAGGATAAGAAGAGGAAAAGGATCTCGACCTCTGAGGATCCAAAGCCAAAGAAAAATCCAGCTCGTAAGCCAAAGAAAGACACTGTTGCCCTACCTGCGGAGGTAGTTTAGCGGCTAAGAGAGGAAGAAAACAAAAAATAAGACAATGGCTCCGAGCTAGTGGCTCGAGTGAGGAGGAAAACCGAGGCCCCAAAGGCCTCTAAGTCGGTGAGGGTTGAAGAGATTCTACCTCAAACAGATGGGGTCTTGGTAGAGGACCCGAGCAAAGTCCTCGAGTTGTTAGAGATTGAAGATGTCTCCCGCCGAAATGGATAGTCGGCGGGTATGTCTGAAGGGGCTGGCTCCGAGGCCCTTCGGATAAAGCGAACACCCCAAGTGACTCACTTGGGGCAATAGAAATCGAAGACTCCCTGCCTCTTCCTTCATTCTCGGAAGGGGAATTTGAGGAGGCTGAAGCAATGAAGACCCTTCAAATAGAAGGAGTCCTCGGAGGGGAGGATCTTTTCCAAGTTTTTTTTTCTGGGGTTGACGATGTCGCAGGCTTGAATGACTTGGAAGTATCAAGGAGGAGCTTGGGTGAATCTTCCTCGAGTTTCAGATTGACCAGCCAATTTTCGGCCCCAGTGTTGATCCCAAGTGCAAACGAACTATCATTATTACGATCCCGAAGGATGTACGAGTTTTTGCTGCCCCCGTAGGGGTGGCCAGTTACCTTCAAGGTTTGGTCATCAAGGAAGATCAAGCTCTGATAGACCAGGTAGGAGCACCGTGTCTTTTTAATGAGGCCCAGCAAACGTTGAATCGGGTAAGCCCTAACTTTCTTTGTTGACAATGGTCTTCATACATGTGTTTTTCTCTCCCTGCCTAATTCTTTTCCTTTTATTTCTGTAGGCTTTGGTACTTTATCATGAGACTTTCTTTAAGTCTCGAAGAGAGTTGAGCCGATACAGAAGAGAAAAATGCTCTTTGGCTTCTCGATGAGCAAAAAGAAAAAGAAATCAAAGGCCTCCCAGCTGAGCAGGCTATGGCCCAGAAAGAACAAAAAGAACTGTCCGAGTAGGTAAATAAAGTCATAAATGCTCATGGCCTCGGTTTGGGAGTGATGGTTAATGATTCGATCTCACAGGTCCAGCGGCTGCACGAAATGATTGTGCAACTCTGAGGAGAGGTAGATGAGGTGAAGGCGCTCAATTATCCTCAACCAAAACCCAACTCTAAGGCATGAAAGAGAAGAACTTGTAACAAGACAAGAAAATTGAAGAGCTACAAGCTGGGTTGGACACGGAGCTTGACGTGGACAAATCTAAGGCTGAGACAGTTAAGGCTAACGTTGAGGCAATCATGGCTGTCTATCGATCAAATGTCAATGTCTCTCAAGCTCAAGCAAAGAAAGTTGCTAATACTGCTCAGACTCGAGCATACTAGGTTGTCGAGCATGCCAATTGCCGGTATCAAAGAGACTTTTGAGGAGATCCATGCCCGTGGCTTCGGTCTTACTGTAAAGATAAAAAATACAAAAGAACCTGAAGCGGAAGCCAGAGCATTGGTCTCTCCGATGATGATGATTTCCGGAGCATGAGTGGATCAGATAGTGGAGAAGATCCCGATGACAAAGATGTAGCTCCCGAGGAAAATTAGGCGCTTAAGATTTTTCTTTTTTGAGGAGTGATACATACCTTAGCAGTAGTATCATTTGAGGAGTGATACATTCCAATTGTTTGGTAATTGCTCGTCGTCCATTATACCAAGTTTGTAGGATCCCTTTCCAACGATATCAAGGACCTGATACGATCCCTCCCAGTTCGGGCTAACTTTTCATTTGTTTGGGTCTCGTGTATTGAGGGTGACCATTATCAGATCTAAGTCCCTAATCTTAAAATGTTGAAGATTGGCTCTTCGGTTGTAATACCTTTCGATCCGCTATTTTATGCGGCCATTCGAACGAGAGAGGATTCTCGTCTTTCACATATCAATTCGAGGCTCATACTCATAACCTCGTGATTTGACTCTTCTATTGCACACTAAAATCTGAAGCTAGGTTCCCCGACTTCGACCGGATCATAGCTTCGGCACCGTAGACTAAAGAGAACGGTGTTGCCCTTCGATGTTGTTCGATACGTCGAAAGGACCCTAGGCAATATTTCTCTCCATTTTCCTTTAGCTTCATTCAATCTTTTCTTTAGATTTTGGATGACGGTCTTGTTTGTCGATTCGACCTGTTCGTTCCCACTAGGATGATACGGTGTTGACAGAACCTTTTTATATTATGGTCTTCGAAAAACTGTCACTTTGCTGCCGATGAATTGCTTTCCATTGTCACATACGATCTCGACATGAATTTGAATTGGCCTATGATGTGGTCCCAGATGAAGTCTATGACTTATTTTCTTTGACTTTTTCATAGGCCTGTGTTTCAACCCACTTAGAGAAATAGTCAGTCATAAATAAAATAAATTTAGCTTTACCTGGGGGCCGATGGTAGAGGGCCGGCGATATCCATCCCCCATTTCATGAACGACCATGAGGATATGACTGAGTGGAGTTGTTCTCCGGGCTGGTGGATCATCGTTGCATACCTTTGACATTTGTCACACTTTCGAACAATCATTTTAGTGTACTTCTCCATATCGACCCAATAGTACTCCGCTCTAATAACTTTGTGAACCAATGACTTGGCACTGGAATGATTTCCACAGGTGCCCTCGTGAATTTCCTGTAGAACGTAATCGGTATCTCCTACTCCCAAACATTTCGTTAACGGTCCATTGAACGTTCTTCTATATAGTTTTCCATCCTCGACCAATGTAAACCATGCGGCCTTCGTGCTTAGAGTCCTCGATTCTTTAGGATACGATGGAGGCCTCACGTTCTTAGGTATTCGATGTACTTATTCCTCCAATCCCAGGTTAGACTTGTGTAGTTTATTTCGGCATGTTCTTCTTCGGGTACTGACCTCGAAAGTTGTACGACAGTCTCAGAGCTAAGTTCACCGTCTTCGATTGACGACCCTAAATTTGCAAGGGCATCAGCCTCGCTATTTTATTCTCGAGGTATGTGTTGTAGGGTCCATTCTTTAAATCGATGTAAAGACACTTGTAGTTTGTCCAAGTACCTCTGCATTCAATCTTCTCCAACCTCGAAAGTTCTGTTGACTTGATTTACTACTAGTTGGGAGTCACACTTGGCCTCGATGACCTCCGGTCTCAAGATCTTAGCTAGCTCGAGACCTGCAATCATGGCTTCATACTCGGCTTCATTGTAAGTTAATTTCGAAGTTTGGATAGACTGTCAAATTGTATTACTTGTGGGTGGCTTCATAATTATGCCTAGCCCGGACCCCTTCACGTTCGAAGCGCCATCTATGAAGACTAGTGATTAAATCCCACTTAAATACTTTATTGTTTTTCCTTTTATAGTTATGCACTCATGTTATAAAAATCCTAGATCAGCCTCTGTTTAAACCCATTAGAAACCTCGTAATATCTATTGATATATATGGTAGCTTTTACTATTATTTATTTGTTTTGTTCTAGTTTATATGACATACTTTTTTTTAAATTTCTTCTGAATAGAATATTATATTTTTAAATTTAAAAACAATTAATTAAGTTTTAGTTTTACCCTTAATGAGAATAATCACACAAATTTTATGGTAGATTTATTTAAAAGTCTTACAACCATATAAATATTATGATATATTTTAAACAATATATCTTTTTAAAGCCCGATTATGTCTTAACCTATGTACCCATTCAAATTATATCAAATAAATTAAAATGGAGGCCGAGTACATATAAGTTCTTCTGACATTTGGTGACAAAAACTCCACTTATCATTATTGACCTGTAAGCTTTCGAGGAATGAAGAATTAATTGTATGCCACAGATAATAAAGGACAAATAAAATTAAAGAAAATGCAAATATAGTATTAACATGCAATTACTTTTTGTTCTCTCCAAACAATGCTTTGGTATTACCTGTAGAGAATAACAACTACAATAATAACCGAGTAAAATTTTATTAGTGGAGTTTGCGAAGAGTAGTGTTTACGCATACCTTACCCCTATATCAAAAGAATAGAGATGTTATTTCCGAAAGACCCTCAACTCAAGAAAAGTAGAGAATATCATAAATAAATAAAAAAGAACCAGAAAATACTGGTATTTTCAATCGTTTATTTGCAGAGTACTAAAAAATTCACATGTAACATACCACAAACAACCGTTGACTTTAAAATTCGTGATTACGTATAATAGCCCGTTTGGTCAAGATGCAAAAATCAGCTTATTTTGAGAACTATTTTTTTTTAAAAGCGCTTTTCCCAAAAGTACTTTTGATGAGAAACATTTGTGTTTGGCTAATTAGTTTAAAAATCACTTCTGAGCAGCAATTAGTGTTTACCAAGTTTTAAAAAAACTGATTCTAAGTGTAATTTTCTCAAAAGTGCTTATAAAAAAGTGTTTGTGGAGAGAATTTACTTTTTTCTGCTTCTTCAAAACTGCTTCTATTTCTTAAAAGCACTTTTTTCTTTCCTAAAACTTGGTCAAACACCTCAATTTTTGGCCAAAAGTGCTTTTGGCAAAAACAAAACACTTTTGGCCCGAAAAAAAAAAAAAACTTGCCAAACAGCCTATAAGTCTCAATTAATTAACATGGAATAACATATCACACTTTGAATTCTCTTTCGAACAGCTTTGGGTAAAGAATCAAACATTGCTTTTGAATACGACCAGTTTTGCCTAAACTCTAAAAACTACGATTCTACTAACTTTTTCATGTTCGATGAAAAGAATTGTCGTTCAACTTGTATAATTGCTCATATAATTACCATGTCTCAGTCTTGTCCTTTCTTTTTTCAAATATTTATTACTGCTACTTCCTCCGTTACACATGATAATGAAGTTTAAATTAAGTTATTATCAAATTTAAAAGATGTGATCCTTTTTGAACGGATTAAAAATGAAATATGTTCGTATAAACTAGACGTAGAGTAGTACTTTTCTTCCGTATCAATAACGTAAATATATATGTAAAAGAATGAAAAACAAAAAAGGAAACCGATTGCCCCTCCCTCAAGGCAATAAGAAAGAGAAATTTACACATAAACTTTAAATCCAGGTAACACTGAAACTAGAACCAATATTCAAACGTTCAATTACACTTTCTGAAAGGACTGACTCAGAGTTGGGGGAAGAAGCAGCTGTGTTTGGGAGAAAACATGAATTTGCAGATTTTACATGGTATCCTAGTCAGCGCAAGGTGGTTTATAGGATTGATGATCGAGTTCCTGCCAACACTCCTGGCAATGGACTTAATGACTTCCTTGGATTTCGCTCTACAGCCTCATTGGTTCTCGCCATTTTAAGAAGCTCAGGTAATCAATGACTCTGTTGCAATTTACGTGAATTTTTTTTTTTATGGATTTCAAAAAGAATGTTTCTATTATAAATTTGGACACATTTTAGCTTAAATTTTCAATTATATCCTTAATTAGAAGCTTTTATAACCATACAAATACTCTGTACCTCTTTTTGACTTGTTTAGAATCAGAAATTCCAAAAGTCTCTATTTTTTCTTATACTTCGTACCTAGTCAAACATGTTTACATAAATTGAAAAAGAGAAAGTAATTGTTTCATGTTTGCTACCTACTTACAAATTAGAGAGTCCATATAATGGAATCATGCAAATCCAAGTCAATCATCAATCAAGGAAATCAAACAATGCTATATGAAGCGATCCTAAGTCATAAAGGTTCCATCTTTGAAGAATTTCGAAAAAGTCAACCCGACACCCGAAATTCGGATCTGGTTTACATGTTAGTAACATTTTCAATAGTACTAGTCCATGACTTTGCTCAACTTTCTTCGTTTTTCAGAGGAGAATCAAGAATCAAGAAACGATAGTGGTGGAAAATGCGCAAGTGCCAAACTAACCACTTCCACATTGAAGATTGGTGCTTATGGGTTGACAAACAATGGTTAGTTCTTTCTTCTCTTCACTGAACCATTTATAGAATACATAGCGGAAGAGTCAAGAAATAGTGACACGGCAACTTAAGGGCCGGCTTGTTTGGTTTATTAGAAACCAAACAAATTGGTTTTCGAAACAATATTGTTCTCCAAAACCTTTGTTTGCAATTTGCAAAGCCAACTTGTGTCGTTTCTGGAAAACAAAACAAAGAAAACTAGTCAATAAGCTTTTTTCCTCACACCGTAGTAATTTAAAGGGTAAAGGGTCAAATTTACCCTTTTTACTTATGAATATTGTTTGAATTTGAATTTCGGGGCTAAATTTATCCTTTTCGTTATATTATCAAGCTAAATTTATCTCAAATTTACCTATATAGCTCACAGACATTAAAAAAATTACGTATATCAGCCTTAACCAGGGGTGGATTTAGGGGCACATGGGTGTTCACCCGAACACCATTCGCCGAAAAATTACATTGTATATATAAGACAAAATGTATTTTTAGTAGTGTTAAAAAAAGCGTTCACTTCCTCGCTTTAAGCGAGAAGCGAAGTGGAGCGATGGGTTGGTCGCTACCCCAACTACAAGCGGCTCTGGTACAGAAAAGCAACCGCTTCTCTCTAAAAATCGAGAAGCAATGAAGCGGTCGGGAGCGGAAGAAGCGATCGCTTCTTCAATTAAAAGGCCCAAACATGTCTTTTTCAATTAAAAGACCCAAATCGTTGAGTCTTCTGTTGTAGATACTTTTCAGCACCAAACTAGGGTTCTAAACCAACCTTTTCTTTCTCAAAAATAGCTTTTAAGTTTCAACAGGTATGTTTTTATTTTCATTCTTCTTCTTCTTTTTCTTTTTCTTTCTAAAACCGAAATGTTGGAGAATTATTTTGCAGAAAAATTCTGCCCCGTTTTTGCCCAGATTCTGCCCAATTTCTGCCTAATTATATATTTTTTTATTCTTAGTTCTTATTGCTTTTCTCATTTTGAGTGTTAATTGATGCTACTCTTTAGTTTTTTAATTCATGTATTGAACATTTGCTTACAATTAAATGTATTGTCTCTGCCGTATTTATTCTAATTTTTTTTTTAAAATTCTGCTTCACTTCAAAAAAGCGGGCGCTTCGCTTCTCGCTTTTCGTGAAATGAGAGTTGTCGCTTTTCCTCCATCACGCTATTTTTAACATTGTTTTTTACCTCTATATATTAAGTTTTGAATACCTTTAACATAATCCAAAAGTATAGTTTAGTGGTCAAGAGTGTTCAAAATCTATGTAAGGTCATGGATTCAATTCCCACTAGCTAGTAAAACTAAATTTTAAACCCCATTCGTGGAGATCCTGCCTCCACCTACCCATAATAAATTCACTTCAAATAAACAAAAGTTAAAGTGTTTAAATATGACTTTTTCGGAAAGTTTAGGAGGCAAAATTATGCGTTTTTCCATTTTCTTAATCTTTTCTTTTGTGTATCCTACTACATATTTCACAACTTTTCACGAGCATAAAATTGTCCTTTTCATAAACCATGAAGTCTTTGTTATTTTCAGTATCATTTTTTTTTGGTTTTGTTTTTTTGGTTTCTTATCCGGTGTTCGGTATTCACATTGGAGCCTGACTATATCAGATTCGCGCCGCGTAGACCCCATTCAGAGGGAGGGAAGCGCTCCCTACCAAAGATTTTTTCATATCAAGGCTCGAACCCGAAACATCTGGTTAAGGGAGGAGCAATACTATCCACTAGGGGCGAAGGCATATGTAGGCAAGGGTAGTCAACTAATCACCCTTTGTCGAAAGTTACACTGTTTATATAGCTAAAATATTAGATTTTAGAAATAAATAACATGTATTGAACACCCTTTGTTGGATTATTTTTTTCATATTTCAAATTTGAACACCCTTAAGAAAATTTCTGGCTTCGCCGCTGCTATCCACTGCACCACATCCTTTGGTGGTTAATATCATATTCTTCAAATAGGAAGAATTCACTTCCATGCATTAAATTCTAAACTTGAAAATACAAAAATTAACTATCCATCACATAATGCTTGTAGGATTATTTTATGAATATCTCATCAGATCGGGTCCCGTATGTTTTTGTACAAGTAGTATAGGTTAATATTTTTCTAAGAGTACAATCTAAGATTCCTATTTAATAGTAATATCAATCTCTTAAATTTTATTTTGCAAGGAAGAGTTTTCTTATTTTGTGAACGTCAACTTCTCAATATTAATTAAAGACTTTAATTAATAACTTGAAGGAGAGCCTTGGAGAAACAATAAAGATATTTCTATATGACCAATAGGTCATGAGTTTGAGTTGTGAAAATGACCCCCAACAAATGTTATAAATGCTTTGTGTACCAACCTTTAATTAATAATTTGGCATTTCTCACAGGTTTTGCCTTTACTGGTTACCCGGTGGTTGGATTTCAGAACCGAGTCCAATCATCAGGAACATGCCTAAATAGCCTTGAAGATGCAAGAATCACAGCATGCCCTTGGGATTCAAGAGTTAAAGGTCTCTTCTTTCACCAAACAACATTTAGTATTAACTTATCCAAAGTCAAAGGCTTCATTCAAGATGTCCAAAAGCTTGTTGCTTTGGAGCCTAATGCACTATGTGTTTTAGACTTGTACAATGGGATCCTCATGAGGTACCTTACATCTTCAAATGCTTACTTGGGTGAACAAGAAGATGCTTTAGATTTTGATATCACATATTATAGAAGCAAAGACCCAATGTCACCTAGACTTTTTGAAGATTTTCTTGAAGAAGTAGAGCAACTTGCATTCTTCAAATATGGGGCCTTACCACATTGGGGAAAGAATAGGAATGTTGCATTTATTGGAGCAATCAAAAAGTATAGAAATGCTGACAAATTCTTGAAAGTGAAAGAAAGGTATGACAAATTAGGGTTATTTTCAAGTGAGTGGACAGATCAAGTTTTAGGGTTAAAAGATGGGTTGACCATAATTAAAGAAGGGTGTGCTCTAGAAGGGCTATGCATTTGCTCTGAAGATATTCACTGTGCCCCAAAAAAAGGTTACTTCTGTCGGCCAGGCAAAATTTACAAAGATGCGAGGGTGTGTACTCGTTTGTAGAGAATGCTTTTTATTTGGTGTTACTCCCTCAGTTTATTTAGATGACACAATTTATTGAGAGTCAAAACAGTTTCAAGTTTGACCAGTATTTTAAAATATATTTTATAATCATATTGACATGAAATTTTTTTAATTTATAGTACTTTTCGTGTAGTTTTTAAATATTTAAGTTTTAATTTTTAAAAGAATAAGTTAAACCAATCTAATTTAGCTTCAAACCTTAGTCGGATAACTGAAATCTGTCATCCAAAATTGAGATCAAAGGAGTATCTATTTAATAAAATGAGGTTAGGTGCCACGTCATTTAAAAAAAATATATATATATTTGCCATTTGATTTCTATTATACGGGTAGAGATCTGGTTAATACTATCCCCTCCGGTCCAAAATAAGTAATTTTTTGGATGTTTTCACACATGTTAAGAAATCCATCTTTTAACATTAATTAGCAATGAAATTGCCCATATTAACCTTTACTATCTCACATAAACACTCCATTATTTACTCCAATGACAATGTAGAAAAAAATAATTAATTCATTCTTGAAATCTGGAAAAATTACTTATTTTGGAAGAAAAATGCGAAAAAATCACTTATGTTGGATCGGAGGGAGTATTATAATTAAAAACACGAAATAAATTTCAAACCAAACAAAATAGTCATTAAATAATTTTTTAATATTTAAAATTTTGAGATCAATTAAATTATGTGTATAAATCCTTCCTTATAATATTTATAATAAGACACTGTAGTTTTGTTTTAGTGGAGTCCAATTAAAAAACAGATATAAAATTGTCATCACAATTAATACCTGTAACCAATTCTGCTTCATCAAGAATTTTTTTCACCGAGATATTTGAAGAAATCAGCCAATGTATTTTTGTTTTTGCGGAATAAGAGTTAAAAACAAATATTAAATGTCATTACAATTAATAGCAGTAACCAATCTGTTTCATCAAAAAATTCTTCACCGAGAGACTTGAATAAGTCCCTATATTTTTGTTTTTTGTGGAATCCAAGTGGGAAACAAGCACTAATAAATGATTTTACTCTTCCCTTGTTTCACTTGATCTCCAGTTCTTTTCAAATTAAAATAATTCAACGATTGAACAATTAGAGTTTAATTTGGATGAGACTTTTCGCATGAATCCATTTTTAGAAGAAGGAGCCAAATAATTGTAAAGATTGTAGGAAAAACTACCCTCTATAGCCCCTCAAAATTTTAATAGCCCAAGTTTTGTCCTACTTACAAAAGATGGCCCTTCGGCCGAAAAGTATTTCAAATAGTAGCCGAAAGGAAAGAGTCATATAACTTCCTGTAGCTCAGTGGATAGAGTGCGTATCTTCTATGCTGAAGGTCGTAGGTTCGACCCTTACTTGATGCGATAGGAAAACTATTTTTTTTGTAATGTATAAATATTGTATCCTAAGTTCGACAGTGTATCATTGATGTATATTGAGCCTATCTCGAGTGTGCTTGTGTATCTAAAGTATATATATTTGTGTACCCTAAATATATTTTGTATAGTTACATCTATTTTGTATATTTTTTTATAATGACAGTATATTTTGTTTAATTTTTGTATAGTGACAATCTATTTTGTATATTTTAGTATATATTTTGTATAATGACAGTTTATTTTGTATATATTTTGTATAGTTACAGTCTATTGTATATAAATTTATAGTGACATTCTATTTAGTATATACTTTGTATAATGAAATTCTATTTAGTTTATTTATTGTATAATGACAATTTATTTTTGTATATGTTTGTATAGTGACCCTATCTCTTTTTTCAAACACGAGAAATTTATTTTTACACATGAGAGATTTATTTTTTACATGTAAAAGATCTAAAAATGATATTTTCTTAATTTCAACATTATAAAAAGCACCTAAACTCCTCCTAAAAACTAGTCAAGTCCCATTATTATATAGTACTACGATTAAAGTATAGAGGTGCGCATAATATTATCCTTTAGGTGGGGTACCTCTTCTATGTTTTTATTTTTAATTTTAAAAAGAAAAGATTTTGATATATATTTGGTATAGCGACAGTCTAATTTGTATATTTTTTGTATAGTGACAGTCTATTGTATATAAATTATACACTGACAATTTATTTTATATATTTTTGTATAGTGACAAATAACAATAAGGATATATTACTTTGAAGATGACCAATGCTTTGATTTAGCCAAGTTAAGAATCAACAATAACAAAAATTATTTTGTTATTTTGAAATTTGTATGGCAAAATCAAAATTATGTTTATATCATGCTGCTCTTAATAACAAAAAAGATTGTAATATTATTACTAGCAATCCTAGAAAAAACAAAAATAAAAATTAAATTTTCTGGTGGAGAACCTATTGCAGCTATTAGCTGATAATATAAAGCTGATCGGAGGTGCAAAGGGAGAGTTAGAGAATCTGCTGAAAGAAGTTCAACACCTAAAAGGATTCTTAGACGATGCTGCAAAGTTACCAAGCGACAACGAACAGTGGAAAGTATTGGTGGAGGAGATTAATTACAAGGGCTATAGAGTTAAAAACGTTCGAAATTTGAAGGGAAAGAGTAGCAGTGATTTTGGGCTAGCTTTTGTAATTAATTTTGGGCTATTAATTGTAGGGTTTATTTTGTGGCTACCGGTTGTCTTTAGTTTTATCCTAAGGGCTACAAATGAAGTTTACTCAAGATTGTACGGGCGATCTATTTGGGCATCCCTTTTTAACTTATAGCCGTTTTGTCTTTTTGTTTGCAGCCGTATCCACTTTTTAAAAAGCTTCAGCTTCTTTTTCTCCTCCCATTTTCCTCTTCTTCTTCTTCTTCTTCTTCTTCTTCTTCTTCTTCTGCTTCTGTTGGTGCAGCTAAAGCAACTGTACAATTGAATTTCAAATCTTCCATTATTTCATTAATGATTTAATCTGAAGATCACTGCTTAGTCTCCTACGACATATTATTTTTGATACTAAAAGACAACGACACTAATATTAACTAGTAGTTGTTATAAAAAGTCAGGATGTTGAACATCTTGTCATAGTTCACATAAGATTTAATATAAGTCAGGATTCTTGACTGAGGGCGACTCAATTAATGGAATTGTTAGCATTTGTGGGAAAAGATTGTACAGTTCTAGGGCTGAAGTCTTCTAGTTACAACATAGAAACTTCATCTCTAGAGCTGAAGTTTCCTAGTTACAACGTAGAAACTTCAACTCTAGAGATGAAATTATTATTTTATAACTGGCAAACTTCAACTCTAGAGCTGAAGTTTTCTAGTTACAACATAAAAACTTCAGCTCTAGAGCTGAAATTTCCTAGTTACAACATAGAAACCTCAGCTCTAGAGCTGAAGTTTTAATTTTATAACTGGCAAACTTCAGCTCTAGAGCTGAAAATTTTATTTTATAATGGACAAACTTCAGCTCTAGAGCTGAAGTTTCCTGATTACTAAACAAAAACTTATTAAATAAAACTTCAGCTCTAGAGCTGAAGTTCGCGGGTTACGAAACAAATTTTTTAGCTCTAGAGCTGAACTTCAGGCCCGGCTACTAAAATACTGAAGTTTCGTGTGATTGCCTTTGCTACTTCAGCTCCGTGTACTAAAATTATGCGAAAAAGCAGATACACTTGCAATTCTTTTTTACAAAGCGGGTATAAATATAAATGCCCCAAAATAATTCTATAAAATATGCAACAATTTCAGATTCTTCGTCATTAAAGAAGGTGACAGATAGTTTCAGGATTGTATCAACCAGTCAATCTTTAACTTTATTTTATGCTTTGCCTTACATTTTAATAGTTAGAAATTTTTTGTGTCTGAGTTTTGATGATGTTTAAAATTTTATGTTAAATCCTGACGATCTTAAAATTTTGCCAAGCGTGATTTAAAATTTTGGTGATCGCGCAAAACCCTGCACATCATACTTTAAAACTATATTCCCAAAAACAAAGTTAAAATATAAACAATAATTTAAAAAAAAAAAAAACGTCCAGCGTTATTTGTTGAGTTCTGAAACCATATAGGCTCGAAATATTTCCATTTTTGGTTCCCAACTAACTACCCAATAATGATCATTGCTTAATTATTTTCTTTTTGGCTTTTAGTGTGAAATTCTTTTATAGAAAGTGAAATGTGAAAGAGGTAACTTTATTCTAAAATAAGAGAGTATACTGTCCTTTTCCTTTTGGTTTTCTTTGTTTTCATAAATAAATCATTGAAGCAATATCTTGCTACATGCAAATTAAACATTTTCAAGCCAGGGGGAGATTGGAAAAGATTGGTTTAATTGGTGGTTGAGTTGTCAACGTCGAATTTTCAAATGGATTGAGTTTATTAACTTTGTGGAACGAATCAGTAGGACGTCCAGCACACCAATAATGATTCTCCTCTTTTTCTTCCTTCTTCCCATCTGTCAATTTACTTCATGAGTACATTGAGAAAATTCCTAGATCAATCATAAGTCTAGAATTTAAAATCCACATCATAGAGAAATTCAAAAATATCTATATGTAATTCTTCATAAAAAGTGAGATTTATATTCTTAAAAATAAGACATATTACTCCTATAATAGGTTATATAATCTAATAATATAATTTTTTTTTGTAATTAAATAATTTTATTTACCACGTGTAATTATTTATAGCATAACAAAAAACTCACATCGGACATGCATCCCCGGTTAGGATTTTGCACCTCTTCCTATTCTTCTCCTTCCATGTGATTTGTATTGTTACATTACATCAAGATACTAATTCAACTTGCTCATAGTCCTTTCTAGCCGAGGAAACATGGTAGCTATAACATGAATTTCCTAAATGATTGTTCTAATAATGGCTTTGGCTGGTCTAGTCTTCTGTTGGAATATTACATTGTTCCTCGCTTGCCAGATATGGTATACTGCTGCTGCTAAGGACATTCTGTATAGTTATGCTCCTTCACTTCTACCTTTAGCTTTTCTTTCTATCCATGCCAGTTTTTCCTTCCATCTTAGCTTTGTTCTTTGAATTCCTTGCCATTTTAAGAGTTGCTGCCATATGGTTGTTGTTACCTCACATTCAAAAAATATGAATGTGAGGTAACATTGTTGCTGTTACCTCACATTCAAAAAATATGAATGTGAGGTAACATTGTTGCTGTTACCTCACATTCAAAAAATATGAATGTGAGGTAACATTGTTGCTGCTATACAGAATATTACATTGTTCCTCGCTTGCTAGATATGGTATACTGCTGCTGCTAAGGACATTTTGTATAATTCTGCTTCTCCACTTCTACCTTTAGCTTTTCTTTCTATCCATGCTAGTTCTTCCTTCCATCCTAGCTTTGTTCTTTGAATTCCTTGCCAGTTTAAGAGTTGCTGCCATATGGTTATTGTTACCTCACATTCAAAAAATAGATGCTGCACAGTTTCAGCTTCTCTATGACAAAATGGGCATGTGGTATCAATCTATATCCCCCATCTTGCTAGCCTTTCTTTGGTTTCTAGCCTTTCCTGTATTGCCAATCTTAACATGAACTTCCACTTTGGTAATCCATAACTGCTGCATATTAATCTCCTCAAAGGTACTTTCTGAAACTCCCCTTACATAACTTTGTATATGTGCTTTATTGAGAAATTCACCATCTTCTTTACTTCCTCTTTTGTATATCCAGCAGTGTCACAGTACTTCCTTGCCTTGAATATCTGCTGGATAACCCATGATGCATTCTTTGGTATTGTGTCCCATATTGATTTTCCTTTTATGTAGTATATGTTAACCCATTGGACCAAAAGCTTATATTTCTTTTTGCATATATTCCATAGTAGCTTACATATAGCTATTTTATTTCATAGCTCCATATTAATGAAATTTGAGCCTCCTGCTACCTTTGGACAGCATAGTTTGTCCCATGCTATTAGTGCCTTGTTTGTAGGTTCTGCATTGCATGCCCATAAGAACTTCTGCATATAGTTTTGATGAATTGTATGATCTTCTTAGGTAGTATGAAAATCTGAGCCAAAAGTTTTGAATTGCAACCAATACACTCTTGATTAACACTTCTCTTCCAGCATAAGATAAGAACTTTATTGTCCAACATTGTATTCTATTCAGCATTCTGTCAATTAAAGGCTCACATTGGACTATTGATAGCTTTTTGGTACTTAGTGGTACCCCTAAATAATTGAAGGGTAACTCTCCTTTCGTATATCCCAACATATCCATGATTTTCTTTTGAGTTATGAAATCCATTCCACCAAAGTATATGCAGCTCTTATTTGGGTATACAAGTTAAACTCGGTAATTTAATTTAGAAATCAAGATGAGTTTGTTAAACAAGCAAGTGTTCAACATTATTATGGAGGTAAATATTAATCTTTGTAATAAACAAGATAATTTACTACAATCCTTCCAAGGACGTTATCCATCTTTTCACATCAAATTGCGGCAGTGGCGGGGTAGTATCTCCAAGATGGGGCTTCAAAAAAAAAATTCTAACGAGTGGGAATTGAACCTATGGTCTTAAGAAGATTTTGAACCCCCTTGACCACTAAGCTATACTTTTGAGTTGTGTTAAGGGGTTCAAAACTTAATATATAGAGGTAAAAAATAGATTTTGCCTTATATATACATTGTAATTTTTCGGTGAAGGAGTGAACCCCTTCCATCCCCTAAATCTGCCCTACATTGAGGGATTAATGTCACACCTCAACCTTGGAAGGTGTGACCGACACACGATGCAGGAAGACCCGTGCGAAAAAATATTTATAAATAGACCCTTTTAACCTGGAATCTGGGCCAACAAGGCCTCTACTATTAAAATGTGTACAAGTGACTTTGGAAGAAACATTAACATTTTACCCATATTCACAACTGTTACCAACAAGGTCATAACCAACCCCTACTGTTGTGTATTGAGATTTTGATGATTAAAAAAATTTGTTCAAATGAAATATTCTAAGAACTAGGTCCTCTACGTAGTTGCTTAACCACTCTAAGAACCAGCTCCTCAAGGTTGATGATTGAGCGTCTTTGCAAGATAGTAACTTTATCTCAAAGTTACCAGGCCCGAGTTTGTTGGAAGAAGACTGCTAAATATTATAATGGGTGTTTCCCCAGAAGATAGGCATGAATAGGTGAGAGACAAGAGTCTCAAGACTTGTATAGTCCTTGAAACAATAAGATTTCTATCTAATGAGAAGTTGACTACACATAGGACTCCTAGAAGATCTCGGAGTCCAGGGAATGTAAATACTATTTGTAAGGCCCCGTGAAAACTTGTACTAAAACACCTAATAGCTCGTAGTGTCAAGCATCGAATATGTGTTAGGGATGTGTAAAATTCTAGCTCGCCGCGGTTCGGACCCTTTGTACTGATTTAGCATTTAAAAATCAAAGAGTTAAAGTTTTTCAGAAAAGTACAGATATGTAGTCACAAATCAAGTATGCAGACCGCATTTCTGCCACAAATTGAGTTAGTGGTTTGGCTAAAAGTGAGGTAAAAAATGTGGTCCATGATGCGATCGCATAACTAATATGCGGACAACATTTCTATCGCATAGTGAGTTATCGTGTCAGTTAAATATGCGGTCAAAATACGATACATTATGCGGCCGCAAATCTGGTGTGAGGATCGCATTTATGTCGCAAACCCAGACAATTTTCTTGTAGCACTTTTGCGGTCCATTATGCGGACCACGTTTCCACTCTGCGATTGCAAATTTGACTCGGGGCTTCAATTTTTCTAATTTTGAACCCGACCCCTTCTTCAATAAAATACCCCAACCATTCATTTTAACACATTTTTTGGAAAAAAAAACTAGAGAGAGGGAAGAAAGGGTTCTTGAGAGAGAAAGTCTCATCTTCATCAATTTGATTTTTTAAATTCACCAAGGCCCAAAAACTTTGAGTATTATCTTCATCTTCGTTCTTGCAGGTAAAATCCCCAAACTTTTTTTATTGATTTTTAGATTTAAATAAAAAGAGAGATTCTCATGAATTGATTCTTGAAAATGGAAGTAGAAATACACATGCATGTTCTTTAATACATTAATGCTAGTAAGAGGAGTTGGGTAGAAGTAAAGGTTTGCAAAACAGGGGTTGAAAACCTAAATAAGTTTGGGTAGTAATTGTGAACTTCAATTCTAAGATATATATGTTAACATGTGAACTAGTTCATAGACACTATGACTTAGGCTGGTTTATTTCCAACAGACCCAGCCACTTCACAAGTAAGAGAGGGATCCCAGACTCCTATTGTTCGGGCTCCAGGTCATGCAGCTGTAGTATATCAGACTTCTGTTGCACTACCCGCAGATATGGCTCAACCAGTTACTGCAGTGGCACCCCAGCCCAGGCCAGATATGGATGGTGATCCACAGAAGTTATTAGACAGATGGCCAGGCTTCATCCTCCAGTATTTGAGGGTGAGAGTCATGAGGATGCTCAAGACTTCATAGACAGGTTCAGGGACAAACTGCACAACATTAGAGTTGCATGGAGTTGACTTCACTACTTTTTAGCTTGAGGGCAGTGCATGTAGATGGTGACAGTCCTATGTACTTGGCAGGTCAGCAAGTTCTCCTCCTCTCACTAGGGGTCAGTTCACTCAGTTATTCCTGGATCGATACATTTCTCCCTCTGAGAGGGAAGATCTACTGTATCAAATTGAGCACATAGAGCAAGGTCAGCTATTACTGGTCGACTATGAGGTCAGGTTCTATGAGTTGGCTCGCCATGCACTTATGATACTTCCCACAGAGGCAGAGAGAGTGCATAGGTTTGTTGCGGGGTTACACCCAACCATCTGGTCTGGTATGGCTCAAGAGGTAGAGATGGGTACAGGGCACCAGCTAGTGGTTGATATTACACGCAAGATTGAGGGTTATCGTCTGAGGGGTAGAGAGCAGATACATTAGGATAAGAGGGCTAGATTCTTTGGAGAGTTCAGAGGCTCCCCAGCTAAGGGTAGAGGTTAGTTTGGTAGGGGTCAGCCTAGCAGGCCCCCAGTTTCACCACCACTACCTGCTCAGGGTGCTCCCGCACGCTCCTATTTTAGCCGGCTGGAAATTTCGCTAGTATTGCACTTGAACCTTATCTGGATAGAAACTTCTTCTTATTTGAATCATATTTATGATTAGTTTTCTCCTAAAACTTTGTAATTTCTAGTCTGTTATTTGTTAATTCTATAGTTTTTCTTCCTGATTTTAATAATTGTTTGATGCATCAGCTTGTTATTTTGTTTCAATATGAATTTGATTTTTCTTTTTAGTTTTAGTTGTGGTTATTTAGTCTTAATACCCATTTCTTGTTCTTTAATTGGTTAGCCTAGTTTAGTGTAGTGTTGAGTTAATCAATGGTTAGTGCAATGATAATTGATAGGTAATTCAGATTAAGGTAATTCCAGAATAATATCATTATGGGTAATAATTGTAAATTTGTTCGAATATGTTAGCCAAAATGAGGGGCATGGTAATCATTTAGATAATTTAATATAAAAAAGAGGGTAGTATTGGTATTCTTCAAAGAAGATAACAACACTTGAATAGTTTAGACCCTTCTAGAATGGGATCCTAGTGTACATTTCAGTAAACTTAAGGGTTTCCTTGGACAACAAGTTAAAAGATAAGGGGTTGAAAGCTGGAAATAAAGAAGGACTAAAGAAAACTAAAAATCTGATAGAGCCTCATATTTGCCTATAAAAGGGCATGCTCCTTACTTGTTTTACAAGTTTTGGCAGCCTAAAAATTCCCTCCAAAAATCTTTTTTTTCAAGTTTCATAGATATGAGATTTGAATTTGAAATCCAAAACTCTTTAGGTCTCAGTTTTCTGCAAAAAAATAAAAAAATAAATAGAAATACAATAGAAAATCCAAAAACATATTGTTGCATTAGTGCTCTATAAGTCATTTCGAATTCCAGCAATTAATTCCAGTTCTAGCTCACTTAAGATCAAAATTGCTTGAATTTCCTGTTTCTGTTTGATAATATGAGGTGTGAAAGCATGCTTGAATCATTTGGATATTGGATTTAATTAATCTGAGTCGACTAGGGATTACTTGTTGATTGTGTTGATTTCTTGGTTTATTTTTGGCCAATGTCTGCTGATTCAAGTAGATCTATTGGTTATACTTGGATTTTGAAACATTTCTGTGCTTTATTTGATCCATGTTTGTTGCTGCTGCTGATTCTCTTCTTTTGTTTCATTCCAACTTGATTTTCAGGTACATGTTTTGAACGGTGGTAATGTAATTTTCAGACATTGAAATGGAATCTCATGTTCTTCACCTGCTGAACTTGTTTTACTTTCTGTGTTTAGTCATAGTTTAGTTCATTTAATTTCTATTTCATTAATTGAGTTTTGTAATTAAATTTGGACTAATGGACTGATATTAATTAATTCATTCACATTGACATAGTATAGTTTTATTATTGTGTAGTCTAGCTACTAAATTAGAGATATAGCTGAAACAGGAAGGGGTTGCTCTGATGGTAAGCAACCCCCACTTCCAACCGAGAGGTTGTGAGTTCGAGTCTCCCCAAGAGCAAGGTAGGTAGTTCTTGGAGGGAAGGATGCCGGGGGTCTATTTGGAAACAGCCTCTCTACCTTAGGGTAGGGGTAAGGTCTGCGTACACACTACCCTCCCCAGACCCCACTAAGTGGGATTATACTGGGTTGTTGTTGTTGTTGTTGTTGCTGAAACAGGAAATGATTTCAGAAATCTGTGATCCCTAGGTGTATTAAAACGTTAGCAAATGAGCTGATAATTAATGCATATGCCATGTTCATGTTAAGCCTCAATATTGATTACAGTAGTTCATTTTAAAAATCATGAATCACTTGAATGTTGATTTAGTAATGTGAGTTTGAATTAAATCAAAGTAGTTAGCATGCTTTGTGTTAGTAGTATCACGTCTCCAACTGGTTTTTCACTTTAGCTCTATTGGAGAACTCATCAGACGACGAATAGATAAAATAATTTGAGCATGGAATCGAAAATTCAAATGATCAACATCTCATTAGTTTTAATATTTGTGTATTGGTTTCCTTTGTTATAGTTGTTAACATCATCTGGATCAATTGATATTGGCACAAATAACCATTGGGCCTAGTCCGTTGGGTTCTGCCATTGGCCTGTCCTCAGGCCATTTCGTTTAGGCACTTTAACAGGTTGCCCAGGACCTGGGCCCAAGTAACCTGCAGAACTTTCCTTCTTATGGCCCTGCCATGTGGGCTGCGTTCAAGCCCAGAATAATTTAAGACATGAATACATATGAGCCCATGGACTCAGGCATAATAATATTAGGTAACATTAAATAAATAGGAATTTTCTTTAGTATTAGAGATAAACAAAAGATAGAAAATCATAGTTACATGTTTGCCCTTTAACAATAAAATGAGATGAGCCTCGCTAAATAAAATAAACAAATAGCGAGGCCCTCAATAAATGATATAAAAATACTTAGAATTCGAGTGAACCATTTAGGTAATTTCATGGTTTTCCCCAAAGATAATAAACACGTAGTTGCTTTAGGCGTAAATATTACCTTCCTAAATATGGGTGCACATTTGTGTGACCCAAATCTAAATCTCAACGAAGTTGAAATGTGTCAAAAACCATGGGTGCACTGGTGTGACGTGGTTCGAGATATATTTTCATGACGTTGCAATTTTTATTTAAAATAAATATATAATAAAAGGTACATAGATTAGAACATATTTTTGAAAACAGATAAAATCAAATACAACAGTTAAGCGACCGTGCTAGAACCACGGAATCCGGCAATGCCTAACACCATCTCCCGGGTTAACAGAATTCCTTACTCGGATTTCTAGTTCGCGGACTACTAAGAGAGTCATGATTTTCTCGGTTTGGGGTTCAATCGGTGACTTGGGACACCATTAATCTCCCAAATGGCAACTCTGAAATTAAATAATAAATTTTGTTCTGATTGTCCTCTAATTGGAAAAACTCTTTTATGTCCTTGCTGGTTTAGTAGTGAGAAAGAGGTGGTTATACTGGGGTTTTGAAACATTTTTGGGCTGTATTTGATCGCTACTTGTTGTTGCTGCTGATTATCTTCTTCTGTTTCATTCCAACTTGATTTTCAAGTACATGTTTTGAACCTTGGTGATGTAATTTTCAGACATTGGAATGGAATCTCATGTTCTTCACCTGCTGAACTTGTTTTACTTTCTGTGTTTAGTTATAGTTTAGTTCATTTAATTTATGTTTCATTAATTGAGTTTTGTAATTAAATTTGGACTAGTGGACTGATATTAATTCATTCACCTTGACATAGTATAATTTTATTATTATGTAGTCTAGCTACTAAAATTAGAGATATAGCTGAAACAGGAAATGATTCCGGAAATCTGTGATCCTTAGGCGTATTAGCACGTTATCAAATGAGCTGATAATTAATGCATATCCCATGTTCATGTTAAGCCTCAATATTGATTACAGTAGTTCATTTTAAAAATCATGAATCACTTGAATGTTGATTTAGTAATGTGAGTTTGAATTAAATTAAAGTAGTTAGCATGCTTTGTGTTAGTAGTATCACGTCTCCAACTGGTTTTTCACTTTAGCTCTATTGGAGAACTCATCGGACGAGGAATAGATAAAATAATTTGAGCATAAAATCAAAAATTTAAATGATCAGCATCTCATTAGTTTGAATATCTGTGTATCGTTTTCCTTTGTTATAGTTGTTAACAGCATCTCGATCAATTGATACTGGCACAAATAACCATTGGGCCTAGTCTGTTGGTTTCCGCCATTGGCCTGACTTCAGGCCATTTGGTTTTGGCACTTTAATAGTATCACGATCCAATTCCCGGTCGTGATGGCGCCCAACACATTGCTAGGCAAGCCCGGCCATGTTATCCAATTTACATGCCATTTATTAGTTAATGATGATCAATTAACCTTAATAGCATGTTTTCATATCAAAATAATAAGTGCGGAAGTAGAAGCATACAAAATACAGGCCCAACCAAATCGTAGTGTCACAAGTCTGAGCCTCTACAAATGAAATATCCTACACAATCAAGTCTAGGCAGAATGAAAACAACAAGATGATAAAGAGGAAGAGATCAGGTCCTTCGGACGTCGGCAGCTACCTCGAAGTCTCCTCGGAATAGTAATAACAAAGCAGATGCGATAGCTCAACTGCCCTCCTGAACCTGTGTATCTGCACAAAAAGTGCAGGGGAGTGGGGTGAGTAT
Source organism: Nicotiana noctiflora (assembly GCA_032618575.1). Taxonomy (NCBI): domain Eukaryota; kingdom Viridiplantae; phylum Streptophyta; class Magnoliopsida; order Solanales; family Solanaceae; genus Nicotiana; species Nicotiana noctiflora. Next base: position 150,483 of record JASVEL010014162.1, read on the forward strand.
ATTTCAACTCAGTGAGTAATAATAATAAGCAACAACTAAAAATAAGAACACTTGTATTATCACTAAACAGTTCTAAGGGTAACCTCACAGGTGAGTCATCTCTATAGTGAATAATCCCGTTTCTAGTCCACACCCCTCTCACAACAGTCCCACACTGACCTAGTCCTCACTTATACTGTTGTGGCGTGCAACCCAATCTAATATGTATGTATATATATGTATAATGTCGTGGCGTGCAGCCCGCTCCAATATATATAACGCTGCCTCGGCCCAAGCGCTATGATACTGCAGCGTGCAGTCCAATCCATACATATATTACTACGGCGTGCAGTCCGATCTAATATATATATATATATATATATATATATATATATAATGTTGCGACGTACAACCTAATCCCACAATATATAACAACGCTCACTGGGAATGTGTGCAGACTCTGAAAGGGCTCCTACAGCCCAAGCGCAATAATACTGCTGCGTGTAGTCCGGTCCACATGTATATTACTACGGCATGCAGTCCGATCCAATATATATAGTGCTGCGGCGTGCAGCCCGATCCAATATAGATATATATAATATCTCACAGTGGGCCCTCGACCTTATCTCCATCAATATAGACTTGGCCTCTCGGCCCACTTAGCTAGAACAGGGAATCCCACCCTAGGTAGTCTCTCTCAAAGTACACATCTAGTACTGGCTCATGCTATGCTATACAACTATGATTACGGCTGAGTGTATGTATCTCGCATGATATAAGGGTCATCTAGCTCCACAGGCTTCCCTAATACTCTACAGATAAGCACAAGGCCCTAAGCATGGCCACTAGCCCAATTACACAGTTATAAGCTCAATCTCGGTCATAATACACAGTAAGACTATCAATCGGGAAGGACCAAGTCCAAATCCCCAATGACAATGCCACCACACTCGTCACATGACACATGTTTCATCTCAGCATAGCACTGTATAGTGCAAGTACGGTGTTTCAAACCCTCAGTACATCATTTACTACCACCACTCACCTCGAACCGGTAGAAGTCCTAGCTTGCTTTTTGCTTGCCTCGCAAATCAATCTTCTCGGATGCCAAATCTGCTCAAAAGCAATAAGAATACATTAATATAGTCTAATTAGGCATAACCCCATCGAAATAACTCGATTTACACCAAAACCTACGAAGTTGTCAAAATCCGACTTTTGGTACGCTTCTCAAAAAATTAGAAAAGTTATATTTTTGGAATCCTCATCTCAACACGAGTCCATACATATAAAGTTTATTAAAATCGGACTCTGTTTTCCCATTCAAATCGATGATTTACTATAACCCAGGCTTAGGGCAAAAATTCCCCATTAATTCTCCCATTTTCAGTGAAATAGAGGAAGATTCTAAGATAAAAATACGTATTTAGACCATAAAACTTACCTCCAATGTTTTCCCAATGAAATCCCCGTAATTTCCCGTCACTTTGCTCTCAAAGTTTACCAAAAATTGATGAAATATGAAAACACTCGCGAGTGGAAATGTTACTTAACAGGTTTGTCCGCCCAGGTAATTACACTATGTGATCGCATCCCATCATTGCGATCGCATAGAACAAATATTTGCTCGAATTATTTAATACTATGTGATCGCACTCCCCCAATGCGATCGCGTAGAACATTTTTTCCAGGCTCCAAATTACTACTATGCGATCGCAAACTCTCCCCGCGATCGCATAGCACAATTAGCTTCTAGGGACCGAGGGCCACATTACCCTATGTGTTCGCACTAGTAGCTCTGCGATCGCAGAGTATTAGATTCCATACCTATGCGATCACATCCCCTTGATCGCATAGAACAACTTGGGGGCTCAGTTTCATTCTTCTATGCAATCGCATCTCCTCTATGCAATCGTATAGAGTATCTGTCTAAAACAAAAACCAGCAGCCAACAACAGTTCAAAAATGTAAGAAATGGTTCGTTTGGACCCCCGGATTCATCCCGGGACCCCAACAAAAACCACCAACCTATCCCAAAAGACGATACGAACTTTATCCAATCATAAAAACATACCTTAAACACGGAAATCATCGAATCAAAGTGAATTCAAGCCTAAGTTTCAACTAGAACTTCTGAAACCAACATCCAATCAAAAACCCAACCAAACGATGTCCGAATGACTGAAAATTTGCAGACGCATCCAAAATCACCTATCAAATCTATTCCAACTGTCAGAATTCCATTCCGACTCCCGGATCAAAATCTCACATATCGACCGGAATTTGCCAAAATTCCAACTTCGCCAATTCAAGCATATTTCTACAACAGACCTCCAAATTCAATTCCGATCACTCATGACCTCACGAAGCTGACCGAATTATTAGAATTCGATTTCGAGCTCTCTAACTCACAAGTCAACTACCCGGTTGACTTTTCCAAACTATTCCTTCTTCTAAGAGACTATTTGTCTCATTTCCGACCGAACTCGATCCAAATTGAATCAATCTCACCAACATACATATTGAAACATGAACAAGTATAAAACGGGGAAAATGGGGTGATAACTCACATGATGACGGGCCAGGTCATCATATTCTCCCCAACTTAAGAAAACGCTCGTCCTCGAACGGGTCAAGAAATATACTTGGAGACTCAAATAGGTGAGGATATCTACTCTGCATCTCTTGCTCGATCTCCCAAGTAGCCTCCTCCACGGGCCGACCTCTCCACTACAAAGGGTTTAAGAACATCTCGTGCAGTCTCCTACTCTTTTGTAAAATTCAGGTAATCTCTTCCCGTTCCTCATATCCCCCATGTGATTTCCATATCCAACATTTTTTGTAGTTAATATTTCTTGATTTTTCTTTTTCCTTCTTTTTGTTTTTGAATTCTTGTTGTTTTAGGAAGTGAGAGATTGGTTGAGTGTAAGTAGTATGTGCTAGTAATGTGAAACAAATTTTAGGAAGTCTGAGTACCAAAATTTTGTTCAAAGAGAGGTCGAATTAAATTGCCCGCAAGATGTTTGTCACAATGTTTCAAAGAAATATTGTGGCTTTACATCACAAAATGGGACTTAATTGAATCATAAACCATTTACTGCACTAATACAAGCCAAAAATTGGTTCGGAAATTGAAAAGAAAGCAAAAATTTTAATAAAAGTGCTGGGCAGTGAAGAAGATGATGAAAATCGCAGAAGCGGACTTTCTTCGCAGGAGCAAAATCGCTTCTGCGGTAGAAGTCACGCAGAAGCGAGTCCCACCACAGAAGCGAAAATTTTTTCGCTGAAACTGCTCCGCCTCTGCGGCTTTTTTTTCGCAGAAGCGAAAACTGGAAAATTTCTGCAAATTCCAGTAGCTCTGCAACTGTTGCTTCCCGGGCCCGTTCGATCCAAATTTTTGGCTAAATTGCAGTGTTTTGAAGCTCTTAATATAGTTAAATTGCCCAATTGACATTGTGTTGAATTTTTGTAGGTGATTTATTTGAAAATGGACGTAAGCACAAGCGGACAACAGAGAGAAATCGAAGAAGAGATCGATGAGCCATATGATGATACACGCTTCATGTCCGCTGAGTGTGAGCGGAAATATTTGGACGACCTCGTCCACAAGAAGATTATCCTTGAAAAAGTAATTCATGAAGAGAAATTGGCATAAAAGCTTCCGGACTTCTATGCTGGACTCGAACCCATCGGGATGGTCCTGCTTCATCACCACTCATTGCAAAGCCAATGAGGAGTGGGTTCATGAATTCTATGCTAACCTCAGGCGGGCAAATTTTGATAGCCCACAAATAGTCATCCGAGGGAAGTTAGTAAGGTTTGGAATTGAACAAATCAATGATACTCTTGGAATTCCCAACTTTACGGTGGACCAGGTACGGAAAAGGGATACTTGTGAAAATGGAGCATAGCTTGTCTCCAAGCTCTTTCCACCACAACTGAGAGAAAAATGGGGAACTAGAAGAAAAGGGTACAAATCTACCGACTTCACAGCTGAGGCTAAAATGTGGCTATACATCTTCAACAACAGATTTTCTCCTTGTGGCAACATGACTGATGTTTCCTACACACGGGCACTGATCATAGCATGCATTCTAGATGGCACACTGGTGAATGTAGGATACTACATTCTATAGGAGATGAGGCAGTACTTGAGAGAGTACTCAAGCAACAAGGATGCAGGTCTGCTATTCCCTTCTCTCATCACAATGCTATGCACCAGGGCAGAAGTTGATGTCCGTAGCACCGATCGGTGGCTACCAGCGGACAAACCTTTTCATCCATTGAGAGTGACGGGAGATGGGAGTGTGATTAAAAGCAAGAAGCGGAAAATGACCTTCACAACCGCCGGTTCAGAGTCTTCTTCACAGACAGCTGCTCATGGGCCATTCATGATTCTTAACTCCGAGCTTCAGACAATTAAGGAGTTAGTATCACAGCTTCCGAGTGGGCCATCCTCCTCACATCCTGGGCCCTCTTACTTCTCCAGGGAAGACATGCAGAGTTACTTGGATGCCCAGACACTCCAAAATGATAACATGAAGAAGATGGCAGCGTCAGTGACTAAATTGGAGGGAGCCTACAGTACTCTGGCTAAGGCCCACGCTACCCTTCAGTCTGACTTTGAGGAAGAGAAGAAAAAGAACAAGAAGAAAGGCAAGCTGATGATCAAGATGTGGAGGGGCATCAAGGCAATCTTCAAATGGGGAAACCCAGATAAGAAGATCCCAGTGGCGACCAAGGATGACAGTGAGGAGTACTCTTTCATGACACAGTCTGCTGATGATGATGATGATGATGAGGAGGAGGAGGAGACCGATGATGATGGAGCCACGAGCTCAGCTCAGCAGTGATCCGCCTTCCTCCCGCAGTCTGCTAGTCTAATGCAGACCTCATGGAGACCCTCAAACTTTTTATGCTTTACAGTTGATATTGTGCAGTGAGGACACTGCAATATTCTAGTTGGGGGTGGCTTTTGTAGCTTGTGACTATGCTGTGTAGTTTTTGACTATGATGTTCTATACACTATATGCCCTTGCCGGGCTTGATTTGATTAGTCATATTTGTGTTAGTATTGTGCTTTTCTTATTTATTTTTCTTCTTATTAGCCTATATTTTTTTTTAGTATTTACTCTTTTTGTTCTAGTATCCTGTATAGTAGTTTCTTTTCTTTTATTACTCCTTGGGTTTTCTTCATGCTACGGTTCTTTCCCAAGGAACATTTTAGTGAACCGGGTGACTTTTTCCTATGAGAGATAGTGTGACAACCTTCTTAAAGGAATTAGTCTTGTTTTGTTAGGATGAGGCTTTTGGATTATTTGATACTAATAAAAATTAGCCTCTCGTATGTAAATTATGAATTAAGAATACCCCTCCAAAAATTTAATTTGAACTAAAAACAAGTAAGTTGCATGGTGTAAAACAGTTTTCGTGATAAATTTTTGGCTCTTTTAGTGACTCTTAGCTCACTAGTTTGATAGAATTGATCCGTCTTTATTAATTCATGTGTCATGTGTGTTAGCGATTCTTGAAATAAATCTTGTGTTTACTTCCATCATCTAGAACTTGCCCGGAAGGTTTTTCAATACTAATGATAGTATATTTGGTTGGAGGAATGATCTTAGGCATTCTTTGTTTTAATTTTAAACACCTCTTTAGCCTTTCAAGCCTACCGTTGTATAAATAATATCACTAGTACCCCTTTTTGAGTCTTTAAACCTTTCTTTGGCCAACTCATTACAAACCTTTCCTTTTTTTGCAAAATAATTCCCTCTTTTGAACCCGTCCCTCCTTGAACATTGAGAATGAGGCTAAAAGCCTAAGTTGGGGGTGGTGTCAAAGTGGAGATTGGCAAGGTTATGCATTGAGTCTAAGACCACATGCCTCAAAATGTTTATTAAAGTATTCAAGCTCCAAAAGAAAAATGAAAGCAAAAGTTAGTCTATATATATGTGTAAATATATACATTGTGGAGCCTCGAATAAAATTGGGAGAAGTATGTAAGGTGGTTCTATATTGTGAACTAGATGCCAATGAGGCTATGTGAGTTAAAGAAAATCAAAGTGCAAAAGAATGAAACTTGTGAGTAGTGTTCAAGGAGGATGAAGTCACATGTACCCAAATGTCTATCCAATCTTCCCTAAACCTACATTACAAGCTTAAAAAGTCCTTATGGGACCTCCAACTAAGCATTCTTGAATAAGCGATGAATTAAAATAAGGGCAAGCTTATGGTATGAGGTGTTGTAACACTTGAAGTTTCTTTGTGAGAGCGAGTATTTTCGAAAAATTTGTCCCTTGTGTTGTGTCGTAAATATATTGTTCATTGTTGGGACTTTCTTTCTTGTGAGGGCGCATGAATTAGAAAAGACCGGTGAAATTGAGTAAAGTGAGCAATTATAGTGAACTAGTACCTTTGAGTCACTCATTGAGGCTTATTTTTGTCACTTGATTGTTTTGGAACTCCCTTGCACATTGTTGAAGTTGATTTTCTTTAGGAGGGAGTTATTCGGAAAAGATATGCATACTTGAGCCTAATTGTTAGTATCAACCTAATCCATAAGTATGGTGTTTGAATGGGATAAGTTGGGGATAATGTGATATGTTCATAATCGCAATGCCACTTGTATTTTAAATGGTGAATCCTCATTAAAGTTGTGGTTTTGATTTGCTTGAGGACAAGCAAAAGCTTTAAGTTGGGGTTGTTGATGAGTGGTGATTTTACCATTCATTTTAGCCTCTTTTGCTTAGCTTTTAATGCCTTTTAAGTATGAAATGAGGTTGCTTATGGTGGTTATTGCTAGATTTTCGGGTAAATGATGCTAGTAGGTGATTTGGGTTGAAGTGACAAGTAATTGAGCTAAAAAGAGAGGAAACATTGCAAAACTGCCAGGCATTTCGCTTCTGTGGATGTTTATCGCAGAAGTGATGTGCCTCTGTGTGATTATGATCGCTTTTGCGATTTATTGAAGGATCAGGAAATTCCGCTTCTGCGGAGATGAAGACGCAGAAGCGTGACCGCTTCTGCGGTAGCAAGGTCGCTCCTGCGAAAGTATCTGGGGAAGCATTCCGCTTCTGCGGTTCTTGTGGCGCTTCAGCGATATCGCTTCAGCGGCAATTTTTCCGCTTTTGCGATATTTTGACAGAAGGCTCTTTGTCACTTCTGCGGTTAAATTCTGCTTAAGCGGAGCCGCACATGCGAGTTGTTTTTCGCAGGTGCGAAAACAATGCATCAGACCTGGACAGAACGGGCATTTCACAAATGTTTACCCCAAATCAATTATATACTCGTCCAAACAGACATTGTAGGGATCTCTCATTATCTCTTCACTTTTGGAACATTTTTGGTATCTTGAACATATTTTTGGCTTAGATAGAACAAGTTTGGAGGCTAGGGTTTTGCTCACACACTTGGGTCTTGAAGATTAAAGCTTGTGGTTAAGGATTTCTTACCTATTTATGTTTATTTCTTCATTTCCTTGCTTTGTATTGTATATCTAAGTGTGTAGTATTTATTTCCAACACTTGAATCTTGTTTATGGGAATATTCATATTTAAAGTGTGGATTAAATATCTTGTTGTGCTTATGTATTGAATGATTTTTATATATTTATGAAGTGAGTTATTGTTACTTTAATTATTCTTGTTCTTTAATATTTCCAAAGAGAATAGCTAACTCTAGGACTCGCCCATTTACTTTGAATTAATTTTGGGAAAGATAATTCGGAGTTGGGAAAGATTAATTAACAAGAACTTGAGGCGTTAAACCTCATTCTATATATTCAACCTAGGGATAGGATTGAACTACTTGTAGCCTATCGGGTGTGCTTAATCTTCTAATTGTGATTAGGGATAATTCAATTAGGAAGTTCTGTTAGTCTTCGGAAGAAGCTAATTAAGAATTATTCTCCGTGGCTAATTAACATAAACTCGCTCATATTTGTAAAATCGTGAAATACATTGGATCGTTACTTGAATGTAATTCCCGATGCATTCACACTTGTATCCATTGATCATTTTATTTGCTTTCTAGGTTAGTTTACATTTTTTGCATTTAGATATAAATATTTTCCAACACCCAAAATCTTAAGTGTTTGGCTTAGCGCGACTAGCGATAATTTTCTTGCATTCCTAATCGCCTACTATTGTTCTCTGTGGGATTCGACCCCGACTCATAGTTGGGTAAATATATTGCACATGACCGTGTCTATTGCTTTTTAGCGGTGGAATTGGACGTTACTCACAGAAGTTCTCCAACCCTCCTGAGTATCTCAAAAGGACCAATGTACGTGAAACTTATCTTCCCTTCTTCCCGAATCGCATGACACCCTTCATGGGTGAAACCTTCAGCAATACCCTATCATCGACCATGAAAGACAACTCTCGAACCCTACAGTTTGCATAACTCTTATGGCGAGACTGTGCTGTGCGAAGCCTCTCTTGAATCAACTTCACTCTATCCAGAGCATCCTGAACTAACTCAGTCTCTATCAATATATACTCACTAGGCTAAAATGATCCCATGGGAGATCTACACCGTCTGCCATACAACGCCTTGTACTGGGCCATCTGAATACTCAACTGATAACTGTTGTTGTAGGCAAACTCAGCAAGTGGAAAGAACTCATCCCATGAACCTCCAAAATCAATCACACATGCACGCAACATGTCCTCTAGGATCTGAATAGTGCGCTTAGACTGTCAGTCTGTCTGAGGATGGAATGCGGTGCTCAACTCAACCCGCGTACCCAGCTCCCGCTGAAATGCTCTCCAGAACTGATAAGTGAACTCAGTGCCTCTGTCAGATATGATAGCCACTGGGACCCCATGCAACCTGACAATCTCCCGAATAAACATCATCGTTAACCGCTCCGATGAACTGGGATGAAATGTGCGGACTTAGTCAGCCGATCAACAATCACCCATACAGAATCAAACTTCCTCGCTGTCCGAGGGAGTCCAGTAACAAAATCCATGGTGATCCTCTCCCATTTCCACTCAGGAATAACCATACGCTGAAGAACACCGCCCGGTCTCTGATGCTCATACTTGACCTGCTGGCAGTTGAGGCATCTAGCTACAGGCCTAACAATATCCATCTTCATCTTTCTCTACCAGTAATGGTGTCTCAAGTCCTGGTACATCTTTGCGGCACCCAGATGAATGGAGTACCGCGAGTTGTGAGCCTCCTCTAATATCAACTCTCGAAGTCCATCTACATTGGGCACACAGATACGGCCTTGCATCCTCAGAACACCATCACTATCAATAGTCACATCTCTAGCATCATTGTGCAGAACTTTGTCCTTAAGGACAAGCAAATGTGGATTATCATACTGACGCTCTGTGATGTGATCATATAAAGAAGATCCTAGAAACAACACAAGCCAATACTCGGCTCGGCTTAGAAACATCCAACCTCACTAGCGAATTGGCTATAGCTTGAACATCATATGCAAATGGCCTCTCCCCAAATAGAATATAAGCTAGGCTGCCCATACTGACTGCCTTTCGGCTCAAAGCATCGGCCACGACATTGGCCTTCCCTAGATGATACAATATAGTTATATCATAGTCCTTAAGCAACTCCAGCCACCTCCGATGTCTCAAATTAAGGTCCTTCTATTTGAACAGATGTTGAAAGGCTGCGATGATCCGTGAACACCTCACATGAGACACCATACAGGTAATGCCTCCAAATCTTCAAAGCGTGGACTATGGCCGCTAGCTCCAAATCATGAACAGGGTAGTTCTTCTCATGGGGCTTCAACTGCGAGAAACATAAGCAATGACCCTACCCTTCTGCATCAACACACAACCAATGCCAACTCTTGAGGCATCACAATACACAGTATAAGGGTCTGAAGCTGACGGTAGTATCAAGACTGGTGTTGTGGTCAATGCTGTTTTGAGCTTCTGAAAGCTCTCCTCACACTCTTCGGACTATACGAAAGGAGCACCCTTTTGAGTCAATCTAGTCAAGGGTAAAGCAATAGAAGAGAATCCCTGAGCAAATCGGCGATAATACCCTGCCAATCCCAGAAAGCTACGAATCTCAATAGCTGAGATTGGTCTGGGCGAACTCTGCACCGCCTCTATCTTCCTCGGATCCACCTGAATACCATCACTGGACACCACGTGTCCTAAGAATGCCATGGACTAAAGCCATAACTCACACTTGGAGAACTTGGCATACAACTTCTCCTCCCGCAACCTCTGTAATACAACTCTAGGATGATGGGCATGCTCCTCCTAGCTACGGGAGTACACCAGGATATACTCTATGAACACGATCATGAAGGAATCTAAATATGGCCGGAATACACCGTTCATCAGATGCATGAACGCGGCTGGGGCATTGGTCAGCCCAAAAGACATCACAAGAAACTCATAGTGCCCATATCTCATCCTGAAGGCTGTCTTCATAATATCAGAATCTCTAATCTTCAACTGGTGGTAGTCTGAACAAAGATCAATCTTCGAGAATACCCTAGATCCTTGGAGCTGATCAAATAAATCATCAATGCGAGGTAGAGGATACTTTTTCTTCATTGTTACCCTGTTCAGCTGCCTGTAGTCAATGCACATCCTCATTGAGTCATCCTTCTTCTTAACAAACAAGACCGGTGCACCCCACGGTGACACACTCGGCCGAATGAACCCCTTATCTAGGAGTTCTTGGAGCTGCTCCTTCAATTCTTTCAGCTCAACTTGTGCCATACGATATGGAGAAATAGAAATAGGCTGAGTGCCTATCACCAAATCGGTCCCAAAATCAATGTCCTTGTCCGGAGGCATGCTCAGCAGGTCTAAGGGAAATACATGAGGAAAGTCCCGCACAATGGGAACAAAATCAATACTGGGAGTCTCAGCTCCGACCTCCCGCACAAATGCTAAATAAGAGAGACATCCCTTCCCAACCATTCGTTGGGCCTTGAGGAAAGATATTACCCTGCTGGGTACATAATCACTCGTGCCTCACCACTCGATCCTCGGAATGCCCGGCATATCCAAAGTGACTGTCTTGGCATGATAGTCCAGAATAGCATGACATGGAGATAGCCAATCCATGCCCAATATAACATCAAAATCGATCATGCCGAGAAGCAATAGGTCTACTCGGGTCTCCAGACCCTCAATAGTGACTAGACAGGACTGGTATACATGGTCCACAACAATAGTATTACCCACCGGGGTAGATACATGCACGAGCAATGCAAGACACCCTCGGGTCATGCCTAAATGAGGAGCAAAATATGTAGATACATAAGAATAAGTAGAACCAGGATCGAACAATATTGAGGCATCTTTGTGGCAGACTGAAATAATACGTGTAATGACAGCATCAGAAGCAACTGCCTCAGATCGGCTCTGCATAGCATAACATCTAGCATGTCCGCCTGATTGGCCTCCCCTTGAGGGCGACCCCTAGCTGTCTGACCCTCACCCCTAGATGGCAGGGCGGGTGCTGAAATAGAAGGACTAGATGATGAGGGCTACCCCTTCTGATGAATATGCCCTGGGAACAAAACAGGGACACTCTCTGCAGATGTGCCCAAACTCTTCGCACTTGAAGCAACTCCCAGTTGCTGGGGGCTGGGACTGATGAGGACCCCTAGCACCGGAGTGTCCAGCTGATGAACTAGGTCGAGAAGAGCCCTGGACAGATGGGGCCTGTGAATAACTCTATGCTGGCATAACACTGTGAGATGGCTGGCTCTGGTGCGAACCTTGATAACCACGGCCAGAAAACGACCCACGATGATCTGAGCGGGTCGGCTGTGAAGACCTGAAAGAGCGACCTCGGCTCTGCTGACCCTGGCCTCTGGTCTGAGTACGACTAGAACTAGCTGATCCTCGAGGCCTCTTGGCCTCCCTCTCATCTCGCTCCCTGCGATGATCTGTCTCTCTATCACGAGCGATATCCACTGCATCCTCAAACGTGCGGCTCAAAACCCTCACTCGGGTCATCAGAATACGGATAGGATAAATAAGGCCATGAACAAAGCATTCAATCCTCTCCTGGTCAATAGGAACCAACCACGGTGCATATCTGGATAACTCTGTGAATCTAATCTCATACTCCGATACTGACATGTCTCCCTGGCGGAGCCCCTCAAATAGTCTACGCATCTCCTCTCTCTGAGATCGAGGCACCTACTTTTCCAAGAACATAGTGGAGAACTCTGGCCATGATAATGGTGCTGCCCCTGTCGGTCTACGGCGCTCATAAGCCTCCCACCAAGCGAAGGGTCGTCCCTGGAACTGGAAGGTAGTAAAGGATACACCATTGGACTCCAAGATCCCTGCCGTACGAAGCATCCGGCGTTACTTGTACAGAAAACTTTGGGCGTCCTCGCCCGGAGCACCACTGAAAATAGGAGGAGATAACCTACTGAATCTCTCAAGACGACGATGCTCGTCGTCGGTCATAGCTGGGACCCTGTCCCTCTGAACCTGAACAACTCGTTGTACCGGGACCACTGGCTGAACTGGAGGAGCCTCACGTGTCTGCAGGCCCTGCACTGCTAGCTCTGGAGTGTGAGCTGCGGGGGTCTGATGACCACCCCCGGTCCCTGATGTAGCTGCTGCGGTAGAAGCTGAAACTGCATGTGCCAGTCCAGTGCAAACCGCTAATATCTGAGCTAGGGTCTCCTGTAGACCTGGAATAACAATAGGCACAACTGGTGCCTGAACTGGTACTATTGGAGCCTCAGCAACTGGAGGCTGTGGGTCTGCTGGCACTGCCTCAACTGCCTTACCCCTGTCACGACCATGGCTGCATCCACGGCCTTTAGTATGTGGTAATGGTGGTCGTCCACCTCATCCGGAAGCTCGAGTTCTCGCCACATGCGAGAGAATTGAATAGCAAGGTTCAGTTTGAATCAACAAAATCGCACGACAAGAATTTTAAGAATTGAAACTTTCCTAGAAGGTTTGCAGCCTCCCGAGGATAAGTACAAGCTTCCCTGTACCGATCCGCGAGACTCTACTAAACCGACTCATGACTCGCGAGACCTGTTAACCTAGGCTCTAATACCAACTTATCACGACTCAATCCCCGGTCGTAATGGCGCCCAACACATTGCTAGAAAAGCCCGACCATGTTATCCAATTTACCAGCCAGTTATTAGTTAATGATGATCAATTAACCTTAATAGCATGTTTTCATATCAAAACAATAAGTGCGGAAGTAGAAGCATACAAAATACAGCCACAACCAAATCGTGGTATAACAAGTCTGAGCCTCTACAAATGATATATCCTACACAATCAAGTCTAGGAAGAATGAAAACAACAAGATGATAAAGAGGAAGAGATCAGGTCCTGCGGACGTCGGCAGCTACCTCTAAGTCTCCTCGGAATAGAAATAACAAAGCAGTTGCGATAGCTCAACTGCCCTCATGAACCTGTGTATCTACACAAAAAGTGCAGAGGAGTAGGGTGAGTATATTTTAACTCAGTGAGTAATAATAATAAACAATAACCAAAAATAAGAACACCAGTACTATCACTAAACAGTTCTAAGGGTAACCTCAGAGGTGAGTCATCTCTACAGTGAATAATCCCATTTCCAGTCCACACCCGTCTCACAACAATCCCATACTGACGTAGTCCTCACTCATACTGCTATGGCGTGCAGCCCGATCCAATATGTATGTATATATATGTATAATGCTGCGGCGTGCAGCCCGCTCCAATATATATATAACGCTATGGCGTCCAGGCCGCTCCATTTAACGTCGACGACACTCACTAGGGGTGTATACAGACTTCGGATGGGCTCCCTCGGCCCAAGCGCTATGATACTGCGGTGTGCAGTCTGATCCACATGGGAGTATACCAGGATATCATCTATGAACACGATCACGAAGGAATCTAAATATGGCCGAAATACACTTTTCATCAGATGCACGAACGCGGCTGGGGCATTGGTCAGCCCAAAACACATCACAAGAAACTTATAGTGCCCATACCTCATCCTGAAGGCTGTCTTCATAATATCAGACTCTCTAATCTTCAACTGGTTGTAGCCTGAGCGAAGATCAATCTTCGAGAATACCCTAGCTCCTTGGAGTTGATCAAATAAATCATCGATGCGAGGCAGAGGATACTTGTTCATTAACCATTGTTCAGTGCACGTAGTCCAATGCACGTCTCGTTGTGTCATCGCCTTCTTAACAAACAAGACAGATGCACCCCACGGTGACACACTCGACCGAATGAACCCTTTATCTAGGAGTTCCTAGAGCTGTCAATTCTTTCAGCTCAGCTGGTGCTATACGATATGGAGGAATAGAAATAGGTTGAGTGCCAAGCACCAAATCGATCCCAAAATCAATATCCCTGTCCAGCGGCATGCCCAGCAGGTCCGAGGGAAATACATCAGGAAAGTCCCGCACAATGGGGAACAGAATCAATACTGGAAGTCTCAGCTCCTACCTCCCGCACAAATGCCAAATAAGAAAGACATCCTTTCCCAACCATTCGTTGGGCCTTGAGGAAAGATATTACCCTTCTATGTACATAATCTGTGCCTCGCCACTCGATCATCTGAATGCCCGGCATAGCCAAAGTGACTGTCTTGGCATGCAGTCCAGAATAGCATGACATGGAGATAGCCAATCCATGCCCAATATAACATCAAAATAAAATCGATCATGCTGAGAAGCAATAGGTCTACTCGATTCTCCAGACCCCCAATAGTGACTAGATAGGACCAATATATATATATAAATACTCATATAGTCAGTTTGAGCGATTTTTTCCGGTTTTCTACTAATTAAAATCAAAACCAAACTAAATTTGATTGGTTTTTAAAATTCAAAACCATAACAACCAAACCACACCAAAAAGTATCAATTTTTTTTATTGATCGATTTAATTTGATTTGGTTTTATAAATACCCCTAATCCCAAATCATCCATAAAGACAACTACCCTTCAAACCAACTGTGTAACTTCGAAGGGTTTGTATACTATATTGTTGTTAAGTTAGAACAAAATTAATCCAACTCGTAAATTTCGAACGCCAAATATTAAACCAAGAGAGAACCAGCAAAGAAAGTCTTCACTAATCATGGACCTTTGAAAAATCCACAATGCCATATTGCAAAGTGCCAACTTTCCTTTACTTTATTCCTTTTTCTTAGTCAGTGAATCATCAATCTCCCCCATGCTTATATATATATATAAAGAGTAAACATTTACTTTACCAAAAATCTCCATTTCTAAAGATTCAAAATTAAACATTTTTCTTCATCAAATATGCATAACAGTACATCATCATCTTCACTAGGCCCAGGTGGTTTAGACCTAAGCCAAGTTTTCTTCAAATCCATTTCCAATACTCATCCACCATCGTCCACAAAACGCCACACGAAAATCTCCGTGATTGGCGTTGGCAATGTGGGCATGGCCATTGCTCAAACCATCTTGACTCAGGATCTCGTTGACGAGTTAGCTCTCGTTGACGCGAAACCTGATAAGTTACGCGGCGAGATGCTAGATCTCCAGCATGCTGCCGCGTTCCTTCCCCGGACTAAAATAGTTGCTTCTGTCGACTATTCTGTCACGTCCGGGTCGGATCTTTGTATTGTTACTGCGGGTGCCCGACAGAACCCGGGTGAAAGTAGATTGAATTTGCTGCAGAGGAATTTGACTATGTATAAAGGTATTGTTCCGGAGTTGGTGAAGTATTCTCCGGAGTGTATACTGTTGATTGTGTCGAATCCGGTGGATGTTTTGACTTACGTTGCGTGGAAATTGTCCGGGTTTCCGGCGAATCGGGTTATCGGGTCGGGTACGAATCTGGATTCGTCTAGGTTTCGGTTTTTGATTGCTGATCATCTTGATGTTAATGCCCAGGATGTCCAGGTCAGTTCATTATTATCAACTTCTCTTCAAATTTCTTTGATTATGCATTTTCCAATTTTTTTTCTAATAATTTAATTATAAAGTTTGTACTTTATACGATATTTATGTTTTAATTCAAATTACAAAGGAGATACTTAGATCATTGTGCTCTGAATTTAGTCACTCCCAGTAGTATTATTAATGTTCAATGGACAAATTAGAATGTAATTTGTCATTATTATTTAGTTGCGCGCCCACTATGCAAAATATTATATCATGCGAATTGTGTCATTAGTTTTGTTCATTCCTTCTCATGTAGTAGAACTATTGTTAAAGTAAAGGCTAATTAAGTACATGCGAATACCAAGTTACTACGATTTTTTATTTAGACATCTCAAATAAGCCTTGTTCCGAGTAACTACTTGTAGCAAGCTCAAAGTATACCAATCACATACATTTCGGTAGGGACAGATATAGGCGGATCTAGAATTTTAATTCTATGGTTACAGTATAACATTTTTAAAGTCATGGATACAAATCTACTATTCATTACAATTTTAATAATTTTAACCCAGAAATTTGTGTTCTGCGCCGAAAGTAATGGATTCGGTTGAATCCGGTAGCATTATGTATTGTGACTTTGGTCCAAACTCCATATTTGTCTTAAATCATCTATCAAATATATACCCAAATATGTACCAATTATTGATTGTTGAATCCAATAACTTAAAAAACTAGAATTTCGAACCTATAAACTTTAAATCTTGGCTCAGTCTATGCATTGACATGGTTGATAGTGTAAGTTACACCGAGTAGAATGCTTACTGTTTATTATATTATTAAGTTTCTGGTTTTTCAGTTTCGAACACCGGCAAAAACTACTTTATATAGTGCATCTAAACAAATATTTGTTTATCTGATAGCAACTATATTATATAAATAACTTTTTTTTTTTTGGAGAAGTATGCAATATATAAATGAATTGCCTCTCCTTTCCTTAAACTGTAGTGAAAAGGGTCGATTTTATGGTTCTTGAATTTTAATAGCTCCATACAGCTGGTATATTATGGCTGACCGTATTATATATGCTTCCTCAGTGAAGCACAAATATTATAAATTTTGTGGTAGTAAATTTGACATAAGAATGCAAGTTGCAACTTCTGCGGTGCCTCCGGAATTATATAGTCGATCCCAACTTGCTTTGGTTGATGTGCAATTGTTGACTTGTTGTCGTAGTACAATTTACTATTAGGTTAGGAATTGGAAGAAAAGTAACGCTATACACTGATACTGAACTTCATTTCGCGGTTGAAACCAACATGGAGTAAACCTTGAAAGCCAATGGCGAGCCGCGTTATAAGAAGGGGTGTCAAATGACTTCCCTTAGCGGGGAAAATATACTGTCTAGGTAGGTAAAAGAAAATTATATGCATATATATTATGTGTTGACTCCCCTACTTTTATATATTTTGACACCCCTTAATGAAAATTCTGGCCCTGTCACTGTTGAAAGCTATGCACTAACTAACAATTGCAATCTTCTGTTTGATTTGAATGGAACCTTTGATGTCTATACTAGGCATACATTGTTGGGGAGCATGGCGACAGCTCCGTGGCACTTTGGTCAAGCATTAGCGTTGGAGGTGTTCCTGTACTTAGTTTTCTGGAGAGGCAACAAATTGCTTTTGAAAAGGAGACACTAGAAAAGATCCATAAACAAGTTGTGGAGAGTGCATATGAAGTGATTAGTCTGAAAGGTTACACGTCGTGGGCGATTGGGTACTCTGCGGCTAACTTGGCTCGATCAATACTTCGAGACCAGAGAAGGATTCATCCTGTCTCAGTCCTCGCGAAGGGATTCTATGGTATTGACGACGGTGATGTGTTCTTGAGTTTGCCTGCACAGATTGGTAGAAGTGGAGTTTTGGGTGTGACTAATGTGCATCTTACTGATGAGGAAATCCAGCAACTTAGGAACTCTGCTAAGACCATTTTAGATGTGCAAAACCAGTTGGGAATTTGACTTGTTAATGTTAGTAATAGTTTCCCTTTGTTACCACTACTTAAACTTAATTACTATTGCTTTTTACCATACAGTACTTGAATTTTGTTTTCTTGTAAAATCTTTTCTGAGAAGGAAATTTGTGGGAGATACTTTGTGTTATATATAGCAGTACATGTTGGCTGCCTACTTATGTGTGGTACTACTTTGAAATAGATCTTAACTTGAACTTTGATGCCTACTGTTGTATAAATAGAGTTTCATACTACTTAAACATATATATATATATATATATATATATATATATATATATATATATATATATATATATATATATATATATATGTAAGCTTGGAAAAATAGGTTGTTCATTTGTTTGTTGAAAATGAAAAAAGAAAAAAAAGTCTTTATTTTGTCTTGTTTTCAAAAATAATAGAAAAAAGGAAAATAGTTTGTTTTGCGATAAAAAAATGAAAAAAAGAGAGAGAGTTTTGCTTTTGAAAGTAGTTTTGTTATTTGCTTTTGAAATGAAAAAAAATATGAAAATAGAGTCTTATTTTAAAATAGTTCGTTAATTTGCCCGAACTACGCTGGTTTGATTCTCACCGGGTGTGAGATACGTAGGCAATCCTTGATGGGTCCAACCACCCATTTTGCAAAAAATAGCCAAAAAATGTCAATTTTTATTTTTTGTCATAAATAAATCAGGTGATACCGTTTTGTCAAAAATAGCCGAATATCCCAAAAAGGGCGCTGGAAGGCTATTTGTGCAAAAACGGCCACCTTGAGTCATTTTCCCAACGGCTAGCGGGCACATCCTTAAATCTTCTCCTCGAAGTGCTGAAAGGCCGTATGGGCAAAACTATGCTTTATTTTTTGGAAATTAGAATTGAAAAAATATTGTCTTTTTTTTTAGGTCATAAATAAGTGATTAAATCACCTTAATAAATGTGTAGGATGAGCACGAATCAAAATGAACCATTTTCAATCATACATAAAATCCCTTTGAAGTTACGTCTGTGGTGGAACGATTTAGGCGTAGAAGGACAAGATAAATTCAAGAAGCATTTGAAAGGGCTTACCGGTTTGCTAGATATTGTGCCTAGGGGAGATATTATCAGAGCATTGGTTACATGTTGGGACCCTGCGCATAATGTGTTCCCTTTTTCGGACTTTGAGCTTACCCCGACATTAGAGAAAATAGCTGGCTACATTGGAAAAGATGAGGTCCCTTTATAAGTACTTGGTTGCCCCGAGAGTTGTAGCCATGCACAGATTTCTAGATTGTTTGAAGATAGTCAGAATCGTCCATAACACATATCTGGAAAATTGTTTTTGTACTCTAAACTTCACATATCATCGATATGGCCACATCGATGGGTTCAACAACCCAGAAAGCAAGATATGTAGCAAAGAAAATCGCCAAAACTAGGTAGAGCATAGACGTTTCGCTTTTATGGTGGTTTTTCTGGGGCTTTTGGTCTTTCCAAGAAAGGACAGGAACATTGACATAAAAATAGTTGGGGTCCTTAGCACATTAATTACTCAAGCCAAAAGTACTCTTGCACCTATGATATTAGCCGACATCTTCCATGCTCTTACATCCTGCAAGGCCGAGGAAGCTTTCTTCGAGGGGTGCAGTCTACTGTTACAAATGTGGATGATCGAGCATTTGTGTCATTGTCCCCAGTTCTTGAGCTACGGGTCTCTAGAGAAACATGCATAGAAAAGTTTCACACAAGGATTAAAGGGATCAATTTGCCAGAAGGATTTACGGGTTGGACAACATATTTTCGGTCCCTCACTGCTAGCCAAATATAGTGGAACATTTGGATGGTTGCCCGTTGGCGAAACTGTATATATGTCGGCAGCCCGGCCATATTTCCTCTTGATAGGTCTTAGAAGCATTCAGTCTTACGCCCCATATCGGGTGTTGAGACAGCTTGAGAGATGCCGGATAATACCCAATGATGATAATCTTAGTTTGCAAGTGGTTGAGATTGGTCCCGATGGCCAATTTCCTGAAGCGAATTTTGGCCGCAAATACTTGTGTTCGGGATCGAGCCTAAGGAGAGGTATCACCCGACTAGCAGGCTTGGTATAGAAGGGATGTTGCATATGGAAGGCCAGCCAAAAGACCTCACCTCCAGGAATTTGTTGAATCATCACAAGAGCAATGGGCTTGGTTAGCCAAAGAAAATGAGTAAAGACCAAAGATAAGCGAGTTGGAAAAACAAGTTCAAGGCCTCAGGTTTGAAAACAGTGTACAAGTTGCGGCTGACGAGGGCGAGAAAAATAAATTGGCCAAAAAAATGAAACGTTACGAGCCCAAATCTAGAAAATGAAAATAGCGGCTGAAACCCCTGTTAGGAGTGCCAAAGATGCAAAGCTTAAATACAATTTAAGGCAAAAAGTAAATGACTATAGTTTTGATCTCAACAAAGCAGAAAGAGAACTAGCTGGGGTTCTAAGACAGTTGGCTAAAAATATAGAGGAACGAGCCCGCATGGTTCAACAGTTAAGAAAAGAACATGATAATGAAGTCACCAGATTGAGAAAAAGGGTCATTACCGTAGAAAGCAAAATGAGCAAACATGCAAAAGAGTTCAATGTTGAAAGGGAACATTGCTATACAGTTTTGGCACAATTAGAAATGGATATGCAACAACTCGAGGAGCAAAATCAGCAGACTTTGGAGGCTAGAGCCAAACAGATAGGGCGGTTGCTTGGAAAAAGGCATAATCAGAGAAAGAATCCTAGCTATTGCTCATTACAATACCCGGAAAGTGCCAAATATACGAGAACATGACCCAGACTACCTTCTTCGCTTCAGTGATGGTATTTATGAAACAGATAAAATGACCTAGATAAACTCCAAGGGAAACTTGCATATATGTCCGCGGCGAGACCGAACGATGTCCCGCGGGCACCAGGAGCTTTAATGTATTCGTGATTATTTCATTTTATTAAAGTGTGTCAGTTATTTGAGTCTGTATTATCATTTCGAGTCAGTCTACATTTTCATTTTTAAAGTAGAATAGTTGTTAAGAAGTTTGTAGCCTTGTTTGTCATTTAGAGCCTGTCTTGGATCCTTGTAATGGACGCATTTGCTATTAATAAAATTGAAAATTCCAAAAATTGTAGTTGTTATTTTTGCATTTATCTGGTTCAGACAAGATCATGATACATAGGCTATTTTCATAGGACCTAATCATAGCCATATGAAAAGCAAAATAAAATTAAATAAAAAAAAAGCGGAAAGCAAAAGAAAGAAAAAAAGGAGGAAAATCCGCAATAAAAGAGCCATGGCAAAGCAAAGAAAAAGGGCAAGAATATAAGAAAAAATGTTATAGTTTGAGAATAAATAAAGCCGGGATGACGCATGCGACCGAGCAAATGCATGTTAGAAACAGATAATTGCCTAGATGCATTCATGCCTAAAATGTGCGGTTATTTGTTTGTTAATGCCCTAACCACTAATAACGTTGTTATTGATGATGAGTACAGACAGGTGGTTTAGTTGACTGGCATTCTGGAAACTCACCCATATAACACCCGCTCCAAGGACATGTCAAAAATGGTCAGGCAAGAGATAGAAGCAACTGTTGTTGACCCGGTTAGGGAACAAGAAGTGGTAGATATCAATAATATGAAAGAGGAGATGTATAAGTTTAAACAACATATGGCCGAAATATACCAAGCTTGGGTAAAAGGACATTCCCTACCAATTTATTTTGCCAATTGTCACACCTCCTTTTTACCGAATTACTACACCCCGAAAAGAGATATGATAAAGGAAGGAGTTCTTCCAATTAAAGGACAGTTGGAACGAGATTTATTATTTTCATTTCAGAGTCGCCACTTGACAAAATAATGGTGTCCCAAGTCACCGGTTTAATCCCAAACCGAGGAAAGTTTGACTTTGTTACAGTCTACGAACTAGAAATCCGGATAAGAAATTCTGTTAATCTGGGAGAAGGTGTTAGGCACTCCCGAATTCCGTGGTTCTAGCATGGTCACTCAACTGTTGTATATGTTTTTATCTTATTTCTTTATATGTTATATTTTTATGGGCTTTTTATTAATTAACCGCTTTTATTTAAAATTTTATAAGAATTGCAATGTTGTGAAAATATATTTCGGACCACACCGTACCAGTACGCCTGTGGCCTTTAACACATTTCGACTTCGTTGAGACTTAGATTTGAATCACATAAATGTGCATCTGTATTAAGAAGGTAATATTATTATAAATTGTGTCTATAGTTTCAATGTCTTGTTAACTTTGGGAAAGTCCGTGAAGTTTGCTAAACGGTTCTTCAAAATCTAAGGTTTTTATAACAATCATTCGAGGGCCCCGCAATTATATATTCTAGATGTGGTGAGGCTCGTCTCATTTATATTGTTGAAGGCCAAGACTAAATACGACTACAATTCTTCTCTTTAATTTTCTCTTTATAATAAAGTAGAAGCCTTAATTATTTATCATTTTGCCTAATTGTTATGTTAACAAAGGAGTTCTCCTGAGTTACAAACGTTTGGGCCTTAAAATAGGCCTTATACATATTCAGATGTGCTTTTCAAAGAAGCATCTCTCACGTACGGGCTTGGTGCAGATGAGATTGAGCCCAAGCCATATTCATTCACAGGGTTGTTCAGTCCCTAATCTAATAATACAACCCAACAGCGAGAAATCTAAGACTTTAATATCATTAGTTTAATATTCAAGCTGTTAATATTTATTTAAAACTTTAAAACTAGAATGCTATTATTTTAACCATTCTAACTCGAAAGAAAACAACTAATCAAGTAATCAATTAATAAACAAACTTTGAAGTAATAAACTAATAATTGAACTAAGTACTTAATTGTCCATTTGACTTATCCTAGGATTAATTACTAAAAACGAGAAAAAATTAGTGACTCAATAGTACTTGTATATTTACTAGTCATATGTCAAAATCTAAATTAATATCTGGATATCAAACAACCTAGTTATTCATATGCCGGATCATCTTTATTTATTTGTTTCATACTAATAATCTAAACTATAGTTATCCAATTCTATTACTAAAACAGTCCTTTTATTACAAAACCTTAATCAGAGTCTATGTAAACAAATTACAAATTACAAATTACAATATGAACATAATGTCTAACTACAAAACACCATTACATTCTATTTAAACGTAACCAGAACGATGCATGGAAGGCCAATCCAATTGCAGCTTCATATTATGTTGTTCAAAACGAGTAGATACATTGTACAACTTAGAATCGTACCTAGAAATGTAAGAACAGAAAATGAGGAGGTTAATAGCAGCAATTAACAACTCCAGTTACAAGTAGCAACAGCCTTAATCATGATGATTTTTAACAGAACTAAGGATGATTTTCAACGCTAAAAAATCTCCAAAGATAATTCAGTTTCAAGCACAACAAACACAGGATCCAATCCAATTCGAAGGACTAACTCGAATAGACGTAGAATTACCCAAAACTGACTCTAATAATCCTCTGAAACCTTTGGAACTAGAAGAGAGGCTTCAGTAAACAGGAACACCAGGAAATCACTCAATAACAGGGAGATTTTATATGAAAAACTCTATGAAACAGCACCGATTTTAGCTTTCACTGATTTTTGGAAGAATTTTGGATCTAGGAGAAGGAGTTTGGATCTGAACATCTAATTTCAGATTATGAAACTAGGTAGATATTTTTTTGAAATTTTCTGGGTGCTA
Organism: Nicotiana noctiflora; assembly: GCA_032618575.1. NCBI lineage: Eukaryota > Viridiplantae > Streptophyta > Magnoliopsida > Solanales > Solanaceae > Nicotiana > Nicotiana noctiflora. Next base: position 174,058 of record JASVEL010014162.1, read on the forward strand.
AGGTTTATAGGGTTCAAAAGTCCCTCAGATTCAAAGAGTCCTCTTAATAATGGTTGAAATTCCCTATTTATAGAGTTGGGAATTGGAGGGAAATTCAAAATTGGTAATTATCTAAGAGTCCCTCGTTTTTACTTTATTAGACAGATTAACATACTTACTTGATTATGTGACGATCCGGCCCGTCGTCACGAGCGTTACCGCTCCGTTATCCCCTCATTATGTGTTTCATAGTTTTGTATGTGTATTAGAGTCTATCGAGTGAATTTAGATCGATTCTGGTTGGAAATAAGGCATATAGCCTTTTTGAGTGAAGCTTGTTTCTGAAAAGTCAACCTGAAGTTGACTATGTGGATAGAGGGCTCAGATGTGGATTCTGGTGATTCGGTTAGCTTCAGGAGGTGAATTGTGACTTAGGAGAGCGATCGGAATTGAATTTGGAGGTCCGGTGTAGAAATAGGCCTGAATTGGCTAAGTTGGAATTTTGGCGAAATCCGGTCGATAGGTGAGATTTTGATCCGGGAGACGGAATGGAATTTCGACAATTGTAGTAGCTTCATTAGGTAATTTTGGATATGTCTTAATACTAGAAGTTTTAAATTTTTGTTTGAACGTATAAATTGGAAGCTAATTATTGATTATTATTAATTAGTTGAAATTATGCCTAAACACTGATTTAGATTTACTTTAAAAATATTTAAAATTCTATTGTTGGTCCTTAGAAAGTATTAAAGAAGACAAAATAGGTCTTCTTAATTTGTTATTTGACTAAATTGGTGATTGAGGACAGTTTATATTGGTACTTGGAGATTTTGTTTCAAATTTGAGATTATTTGAAGCATATTTGGGGTGGTTTAATTAAAATTGGAATTGCGAATTTGAATACTACTTTATTGAATAACACTGTGTAAATTATGTCGATCGGATAGACTTTGATGAATAATTTTATAGATAGGTCAATTGCAGATAATGAAGTCATGCTAAACTGGTGGAGTTTGGTGAACAATTGAACACGCAAAATTATTACAACTAGGTAGAGTTTGTGAATAATCTATCAAAAAGGTTGACTGCAGTTAACACAAAATTATGTTAACATATGGTAGAGTTTTGTGAATGATTAAATACATAATGTCATGCCAACCAGATAAAATTTATGAAAAATTAATAATATAGGTAAAGTAAATATAACATAAAATTGACCATATAAAGCAATCCCTAACAAGCAATAATTAAATTTTTGTTGGGACGGAGTTATTTTCTAAATACTTTTGAAAATGGCGACAATATTGAAAGATAAATATTAGAAGTTGCTCATAGTACATAAACTTTGAGAATAAGATTTGTCACATCTTGATAGTCCAATGATTGTGACATTTTGGTTACCTAAAAGTATTAGTCTATCACATGTCGTAATGTCTAGTGACTTCTTGGAAAGGTAGCCAACATCTAGATCTTTAACAACTTGTGAGATTACAAAATGAGGAGGTGGTGAATGTAGCTTAGCCGACTCCTTGCATGCTTGCCAAAAATGTGTCTTTGCATGCATCTTTTGCCAAAAGGTGAGCAACTTGGTTTTCCCGAAAGTTATGCCGTAGTGACAGGTCCTTCCACTAGAGCATCAATAATCTGCATGAATAAACAACATTAGTCATGACATAGTGATACTTGTTTAGTGCATGGATAACATTAGTGGAGTCAGTTTCAATCTCGAGTGGAAATATGTTGTATTAAGTTTCTATTTTCAAACCTTCATGGATTGCTTGGAGTTCTGCATGCAGAGGTGAAAGAGCGTTATCTATTTTTTGATGTCCTAATGTCCATTCCCTACGAAAGACACTCCCAATACCATATTTGTTCCCTTGTTATTTGAAGGCACTATCTGTATTGAGTTTCTACCAGTCACATTGAGGGGGATACTGTTTTATGTTAATGCTGGACTTACCCGCAATGGTCGAGCCAGTGTAGTTAAGAAGCGGAATTCATACGCTAAGTTAGAGATATCTTTCATTCGCAAGGAATGGTGAGTATTATTGATATTATTGTTGTTTCTGTTAATCCAGATTTCCCAAAGAAGGAAATGTAGGATATTGTTCCAAGGAATCCTTGGGGGGTAGGGTTAATATCTCTCAACTTGGTTAGCTAGTGCTTGTCTTGATTAGTGAATATGTTGGTGATGTTGAGTCGTCTCCATATAGTTGAGACGATGGGGCATACGAAGAAAATGTGAGTGATGGTTTCCTTTTGATCTTAACAGCTAGGGAAATTGGGGTTTATATTGATTACTATATGGTGGAGATAAGAACGTCAAGGAATCTTGTCGTGGAGGATTTGCCAAAGGAAATATTTTATTTTATTAGGATAGGGCATTTTCCAAATTCACTCAAAGTCGTGCTTGCTAATGACCCATATGCTTAATAAGTTGTAGCAAGATTTAGTATTAAATAAACCCTTTGGGCTGAGTCTCCAAAGGGATTTATAAAAGTTTTGAAAGGGTAATGGGATAGAGTTAACTTTGTCCATGATTACTAGAGGAATAGTAAAGGAGATTTCCTGAAAATTCCACCATCCTGTGAGGTATAGCTTCTTAATAGGAAGGGCAGCTTCGTTATAGTTTAAAAGGACCTCAATGATATCTCTAAGGGTAGGGAGTTGAGGTATCCATTGGGTCTCCCAACTGTTAATATTAGAGTTCGTGCCTGGAAGCCATTGAATACCTTGATTGCATGTTTTCCAGCCAGTAACGACAATTCTCCAAATGAAGGAGGAGTTTTTGAATTTCATTTTGCAGTATTTATGAATTAGGAGGTTAGCCCAAGGAGACGAGGAATTATTGATGAGTCTCCATGCGAGACTACTGAGTAAGACTTTATTTTTAGAGAGAGCATCCTTCATTCCAAATCTTCCAATCACTTTAGGCTTCGTAACAGTGTTCCAATTAATGAGGTGCGGTTTTTTTTATTTGATATGGTGCCCCAAAATAAAATTTCTTTGGATTTGGTCAATGAGCTTAATGGTTTAGTGGGGAGTAATTTATATAGAATGGCACGATTCTTTGGATTTGGTCAATAAGCTTAAAGGTTTAGTGGGGAGTAATTTATACTGCATGGCACGATTTGGAATCGAATTTAGGGTAGAAAATGCTAAGGTGGACCTCCCTGCTATGTTTAGACTGTTGGTTTTTTAATTTGAAAGTTTGGCCCGCATTTTATCGATTATGAATTGATAGTCAGCTGATTTTTGGGGAATTATTAAGGATCGGAAATCCCTGATAATTACCAAATTTATTGGTTGTATTGATATTAAAACCTGAGGCAATTTCTTTATAGACTTGGATAGGACAAATTATGGGAGAATAAGATCTTAGATTTCCCTCTATTAATTTTTTGACTAGACATATTGCAAAATGTATTGAGGTAGTCTTTGATGGTATTGAGGTTTTTTTATCAGCTTTTTCCATGTGGGTAAGATCGTCTGCAAAGAACAAGTGGGATATACTAGTGTGATGGTTGTTAAAGCCAATAGGGTCCCAAATATTGGTATCTACTTAGTGGCAGATTAAGCGGGATATCATTTTCATACACAAAATGAATATAAAGGGGGATAGGGGACACCCTTGCTTGATGCCCCTACTTGGGCCAAAGAAAGACGTTGTAGTTCCATTTACCAAAATGGCAATGTTACTGGTGCTGATACAATTCGTGATGAGCTTCTTTAAATTATTGGTAAATTAGAAGCGAGAGAAGGTTAAATAGATGAAGGACTATTCTAATCTATCAAACGCTTTTTCCAGATCAAGTTTTAGCATCATGTAACTTTTCTTCCCTCTCATTTTTTTAAACTGGCACATCAATTCTTGAATTGTGATGGAATTATCGAAAGACCTTCGCCCTTTTAAGAAACTAGCTTGGAAAGGGCTTATGATATGATTGAGGAAAGGTTGGATGCGATTAGCAATAATTTTTGTAATGATTTTATAAATGGTATTACAAAGACCTATAGGTCTAAAGTTTTTCAGGTTGTTGGCATTGGGAACTTTGGGGATTAGACAAATGTAGGTGTTGTTGATATCAAGAGGTAGAGATTGAGTACTGAACACTTGAGTACATGGGTCTATAACTGATTTGCTAACAAAATTCCAATATTTCTGATAGAAGAAGGGATGTATACCATCCGGACTCGAGGAGTTTAAGTGTTTGACGGAAAAGACTTCCTTGTAAATTTCAACGTCACAAAGATGGTCATCAAGGATAAAGAGATCAATGTTATTAAAAATCTTTGGATTGTTTTGTATACGGGACCAATTAGTAGCAACATGATCAGTTTTGATGTCTTTGACAAAGTAGTTGAAGGTGTGATCTAAGATTTTTCTAGGGTCGTTGATCCAATTACCAAAATCGTCTTTGAAATAAGCAATTTTGTTTTTCCTAGCTCTATTGGTTGCATTTATATGGAAGAATTTTTTGTTTGAGTCACCTTCTTAAACCCAGAATATTCTGGCTCTAATTTTCTAATATTCATCTTCTAATTTAAGGATATCCTTGTGCTCTTGTTGAAGTTTAGATTCTAAACTTTGTAAAAATAGTTAATACCTTAAAATCCCCCTAAACTATCAAGTTTTTGTCAGTTTTCTACTTAAACTATTCGGTGTCCCCAAAACTCCCTTAAACTATATTTCCCTTCATATTAAAATCCCATCATTGCATTCTTAGAGATGCATCTAGTGCACGCTCCTAATTATTTAAAATACATGCCACGTAGCACTACACGTGGCTATTTAACTCAGCCTAATATCCCCTAATTAACTATCACATTTTTGTCAATTACCTACTTAAACTATCTGGTGTCCCCAAATCCCCCTCCCCCTCTCCCTCTCCCCCGAACTATATTCTCCTATATATTAAAACCTCATGTTAGACTTTTAAAGGTACGTCCGTCTAACTATATTAATTTATGGTTTGTACATAGGTTTTTATATTTACTCTCGAATGATTGATTAATTCTAGGAGTTTCGGCCAAAATAATATCTACGTATTGTGTTAGTATTAGGTTTAGTTGTGATTTCGCTTTATGCTAGACTCCACTTGATAAGTCTTTATTTATATTCACTTTGTAGCACAATATAAATATAAATAATGGCATATAGTATTGCATTTCTTAGAAGACGTCTTATATTATATAAAAAATATTACATAAAATAAATTTTGCAAATAAAAAATTGATTGTCCAGCAATTACATTCTCCAATTGCATATTACATAAAGAAGGTTCAAGAGATGTAACTTTATTCTATACAAGGTGTTGAGTTTAATAAGAAGATTTAAACTGATATTCTTTCAATAATATGTGTAAGACATGAAAGAAGACTAAAACAAGAAAGAGAATAAATAATTTCAGAGGAAACAAGAGAGGGAAAAATTTTATTAGAGGAAACTCATATGATGACCGAAGAAAAAAAGTTAAAAAAAAAGAAGAAGAAAGTGAAAAACAAAGAAGAAAGGTGAAAAATTAAGGAAGAATAGCAAAAAATGAGTAAGAAAGATGGATATAACTAAAATAAGGAGATATTTTATTTAAAAAAATAACTTTGTAAGAGGGTTAGGCTAATTAGCCATTATTTTCCGTTAGGTGGGTCATTTTGATGGCTTTTTTCAGTTACCACGTGCTTCCAAGCGAGTATCTACACTTGTTATGCCAGGTCAGCGACGAGGGGGTTTTAATACAAAGAACAATATAATTCAGGGGGTTTTGAGGACACTGAATAATTTAAGTAGGAAACTGACCAAAATGTGATAGTTTAAGAGGGTTTTAGGGTATTAACCCTTATAAAAAAGTACTGGAGTGATAGTTATTAGAGTATTGTATACCATTGAGTCTAGCAATAATCCTAGATTTTTTTAGGCGAGTATCTCCAAAATGTTTCTTGCTCCAATGGATAATATTTTCTCTAAAGTTTTTAGAGTTGTGAATATAATTAGAGTTATTCCAACTATTTATAACTAAGTTTATAAAATCAGGGTGACGACACCAGAATGTTTCTAGCCAGAAAGGTTTCGTAAAGGAGGTACATTTTTTAGAGGAGAGGAACTTACATGACTTGGCTTAAAAAATGTTAACGTTTATACATGGATCTTTATTATTTTCTGGCTATTTTGAGTTCCTTTTGGAGGGATCCCTTCGTTTTTTCCTACTGAAAGGAACTGTGCGCCATATTTCTTAGCTTCAAGCTTTGTTTGTCCAGTTTGGGGTGTTTCCAGTTCCTTGCTTGGAGATTCCTGCTTCCACATGGCTTTTAGTTAATGGCATTGTAATTTTATATAGCCTAAATGACCACATGATAAACATAGAAGTTTGTCACCTTCGTAGTGAATATGTTGTTTATGATAACCTATGAAGAGAAAAGGGGTGACAGGTTTTTTTAGGGGAAGTTCCACATAGAGAAGAGTGTATCTCCCTCGGAGGGTTGCCAACGTACAAGCATCAATTTTAGGAGTCTTCCTATTGAGGTTCCTACTTTTTGTAGCAGTGGCGGATCCACACTGGGAGATATGGGTGTTGAAGTACCCGTTGGATTTGGCCAAATAATGTAATATATTCATAAATGATACCTAAAAAATTCAATAATTGACCATGAGCACTCACTATAATTACGTTTGCCATCTAAAATTTAAACTAAAATCAGTAAAACACCCACGATCTATAAATTCTGGATCCGCCACTGTTTTGTAGTATTTCTTTGTCATAATATTCAGTGGGTAGCTCGGGAAGTCTAATCCAGATTGCAATAAAAAATTGTGTTGCTTTGGATGCTACAAAGTTTGGAATCCAACGTTGTACTAAGAGGAAGTGACCATAGAGAACCATGGACCTTTTTGGAATACGTTAGCCATGCTTTCTTCTTTTATGAATCGAACAATATAGGTCCTCCTCTAGGTCAATTAATGAGAAGTTTTTTGATGGTTTCCAAAAGTCCATTAATTTCTTTTTCAACAAATCATGTGTGATTCTTTTTCCTTGTAACTTAATGATTAGAGTGTATCTCCAGGGATGGTAGAGGAGTTGGGTGTTTGTCACATTGAGAAGCAAAGAGCTTGAGAGAGAATGATTTCTGAGCGATCCTTTCTTATTTGCCTTTTTGCTTAGCTTAATGTTTGAGAAACTCAACTTTTGATAAAATAAGAACTTTTGGATGCATAAATTGAATTTCAGAACTCAGTAAACTACGTTCCTGTGTATCATGTCCTTCTATATGTCAAGTTATTTTTTGTCTTTGTTTACTCATATATTTATGTGATTTATGCTAACATCACTAATGCTTGTCTTTTTTCTTTTGTTTTGTTTTGTTTTTTTTCTTTTCTTTTCTCTTCTTGTCTTTGCGCCGATGGTCGATTGGAAATAGCCTCCATGCTCTATCGGGCAGGGGTAAGGCATGCGTACATATTACCCTCCCCAGACCCCACTCTGTGGGACTATACTGAGTAGTTGTTGTTGTTGTTTAGTAAACTACGTTTATTGATTTAATACATAGGGTTTTTAATTTATTCTATGGTCCGAATACAGTGTTAATCTAGATCAAGTTAATTTGTAAACTAAATTCTAAAAATAATGTGTAAGAATTTCACCAAACGCTTCATTGAGTATTTAAAATTCGTTGAAAGTCATTTTTATTTTGTCTAAGTGAGAATTTCTAGTCTTGTCGTGAATATTGTATGTATTTGTTCTAATTATTATTTTGGAAACAAATGATCCTACTTTAATTATCATTTTAGTACTTCCGAATGTGAAGAGCCATGGCATGTATAGAGATAGTGCTTAAAACTTGTCGGAAACTAGTCACAAAAATTTCATTGGAGAAACAAGGGTAACTAGCTAAGAATTTTCTTTGGGGAAAAAAATTAGGAAAATATTGCGACTGGATAGTTGGTCTGAGACTCTCAGTATATGCAAATATAACTCTAAAAGGAGAATAATATGTAATATTTAATTAAAACATTAAGTGAACAATACAATATTGTAATTTTCCGGGGTGGAACCTTGATTTTAAGTTTTCTGGTATATAAATGTAAATACAGTGTTTAATTTAAAGAGAACAACGTGAGGGCTTTGAGAAAATTGAAGTATAGCAACGAAATATAAAAGAAACTCCTAACATTTTTTTTTAAAAAAAAAAGGGTGGGCTTGCAATCGTTCTTACAATAAAAGCCAGTTCTTTTTTTATTTTATTTTTATTGTATTCATTTGATAAGATTGAATTTATAAAACGTAATGTATCAAATCTTGTGCCAAATTAAGCTAGGGGAAGTACTTTGTGAGTGTTCTTTGCAATAACTCCATTTTGTATAATTATCATATACTCCATCCGTTTCAATTTATGTGAATTTATTTCCTTTTTAATCCGTGCAAAAAAGAATGACCTTTTTCCTTATTTAAAAATAATTTACGTTTATGCAACGATTTATAGCTACATAAAATAAAGGTGTCTTATTTTACACCACAAAATCAAAAGTCTTCTCTCTTTTCTTAAACTCCGTGCCCAATCAAATGGGTTCACATAAATTGAAACGGAGGTAGTAGTATATATTAGTGACTTGCTATATATCCATATGAAGTTTATTATATATGTCAGAATATTAGTGTACAAACTGGTGGACAAGTATTTTCTTAAATGATACTCCCTCCGGTCCAATTTACGTGAACCTTTTTTACTGGATACGGAGTTTAAAAAAACTTGGAATATGTGGTCCTAAACAAGTCAAAAAAGGGCCAAGAGCATTTGTGTGGTTATAAAAGCTTCTCATTAAGGGTTTAAGCTAAATTGTTACCAAATTTAAAAAGTGGTCATTTTTTTTAAACGGACCAAAAAGGAAATAGGTTCACACAAATTGGAACGGAAAGAGTACAAAAATAGTTAAATATCAGATTATCTTTTAACACATATAATAATTAAGCGAGTTAGTAAAGGAAAGAGGTGAAGAAAAAACAAAAAAATTGAAGGTAACTAACGACTAATTCTTACAAATGACATTCAAAGTTTCATATCCATAATTTAATCCGTCAAACAAGGGCTAATATTACTAATTAATTACTCTATCATTCTAATCCTCATACTTACATGGTAATGACAGTATTTTAGCTACTATTACTGGTTTCAGTTGAGTTTAGTTAGTAATTAATATCATCCACAAACATTTTGCATGGATTAAATATCACGTAAGACTTGTGTTCAACTTTTCCATCCTTAAATCTCCTAAGACTTTGCCACTCTTTAAGGAGAATTCATGACCTCAACCTCTTATAAAAAGCAAAGAGCCTTTTGTTTGGAAAAAACAAGCAAGAGAGCAAAGAGAGGGCAGGCAACAAAGATTGCCGTGCTCATGTAACCAAGGGAAAAATATCCAAAAAAAAAAACAAAGAATTTTTTTTATCAAAGGTTCGATCTCAACAAGAAAAAAAATAGAAAAAAAAAGATATAGATCAAAGGCCTTTGTTTTAAAATATCCCTTGAAAATCTTGTGTATCCACTATCCAATAGGAAAACTCACAAAAGAATTTGTAAATATACATTCTATTCTATCGTAAAAATAAAAAGGTAGAATTTTTAATTTGCTATCAAACGTTAATTAATAAAAGATGGCAGGAGGATTTGCAGGAGGTGGATCTGGAGGAGGTGACTATGAAGGAAAAGTCACATCTTTTGTTATTATGACCTGTTTGGTTGCTGCCACTGGTGGTCTCCTCTTTGGTTATGATATTGGTATTTCAGGTATGTATATGTATATTCTTAATTAATTACGCTTATTTGGTACCACCAAAGTAATTTTTTTTTAAAATATTTTGAGAAATGACCTATTTCTCCAAAAATGTTTTTCATTATTTCGTAAGCAACAACAACAACAACAACAACCCAGTATAATCCTACTTTAGTGGGGTCTGGGGAGGGTAGTGTGTACGCAGACCTTACCCCTACCCTGGGGTAGAGAGGCTGTTTCCAAATAGACCCCCGGCATCCTTCCCTCCAAGAACTTCCCACCTTGCTCTTTGGATATAAAAATTATTACTATCATTTTTGGAAAAAAAAAGTGTAATATTTAAAGATATAAAAATTATTACTATCATTTTTGGAAAAAAAAAGTGTAATATTTAAAGTTAAGTTAAAAACAGTACTCCTTCCGGTCCACAATAAATGACCAATTTATTTTTTTATTTTGGTCTAAAATAAGTATCCCTTTATATAACCAAGAAACAATTCAATTTGTTTTTCCAAAATTACCCTCATGTACGTATCTTTAAAAAATCTTTTACTCCTCACATTAACTAAATTGTAATATTTAATTAAGGGTAGTTTAGTCATACTAAGTACTTTTGTCTAGAATTTAGTATTTCCTTAATGAATGTGCTTGAAACAAATTGGTAGTGTATTGTGGATCAATGGGGTAGTATTTAAAATTTGCAATTATATTTGAACATTTATTTCACTTGAAAAAATATTGCAGAGATCTGCTAGTGCGAAAACAGCTTTTCTGAAAAGATTGAAAAAAAGTGGTCCTTTTGATGAACTTCTTTTCGAAAAAAAACTAGTGAAATTTCATGGACAATATTTAAATTCCGAAGAAAATAATTTCATGACAACCAAACACCAGAAAATGACTTATTTTCTTAAAAGCATCTTTGAGGAAAGTATTCTTTCCAAATACAACCTTCAATCTATATATTTTGCTTAATGATTTGATCCAATTAATTGCAGGAGGAGTGACATCTATGGATGAATTTCTTCTCAAATTTTTCCCAAATGTATATCACAAGGAGAAGGCATTGAAAGCAGGAGGCAACCAATACTGCAAATTTGATGACCATTTACTGCAACTCTTTACTTCATCCCTTTATTTAGCAGCACTAGTTGCTTCATTTGCTGCTTCAATAACAACCAAAGCCTTTGGCCGAAAGATCTCCATGCTTGTCGGAGGTCTAATTTTCCTCGTCGGTGCTGTGCTCAATGGTGCGGCCATGAACTTGGCCGCACTCATTATTGGTCGACTGTTGCTCGGTGTTGGCATTGGTTATGCCAATCAAGCAGTCCCAGTTTACCTTTCAGAAATGGCACCACCTAAACTTAGAGGAGCACTCAATGTTTGTTTCCAAATGGCTGTCACACTTGGTATTCTCATTGCTAATTTGGTGAATTATGGTACCGCGAAAATGGCGAAAAATGGATGGAGAGTTTCACTCGTTCTAGCTGCTGTCCCTGCGATTATGATGACTGTAGGAGCTGTGTTCTTACCAGACACACCAAATTCTTTAATCGACAGAGGCCAGAAAGAGAAAGCTAAAACCATGTTACAAAAAATCCGTGGTACGAGTAACGTAGACAATGAATTTGAGGACCTAGTAATAGCGAGTGACATGTCTAAACAAGTCCAAAATCCATGGGGAAACATCATGAAACCTAAGTACAGACCACAATTGACAGTTGCTGTTCTCATTCCTTTCTTCCAACAACTCACTGGTATCAATGTCATCATGTTCTACGCCCCTGTATTATTCAAGACTCTTGGATTTGGTGACGGCGCTTCTTTAATGACTGCTGTTATTACTGGACTTGTCAATGTCGTTGCCACCCTTCTCTCCATATTCACTGTTGATAAATACGGCAGAAGATTTTTGTTCCTCTTTGGTGGTTCCCTCATGCTTGTCTGCCAGGTAAAATAATAATCCTCTATTCTTTAGCTCGCATCTATATATGTGATTGAACTGCCAAGGGGCGTATGTACCTTGTTGCATGTGCTTGTCACGGGACTGACACTGCTTCGTCGAAATATTTTATAAGATAAGTATAAGAAAAATGAAAATATTAAGGGTAAATATTAAAAAATGACATTGTTTATCAATATAGTAATTTGTTCATTAATTAGTTCGCTTCTTTAAATTGTGACACCGCTTATGAAATATCATGTGTATGCTACTAAGCAATTTTTAAGGGGAATCAAGAATTTATACTCCATCTGTTTCAGCTTTTATAACCACACAGATACTCTGGCTTCTTTTTGACTTGTTTAGGACCAAAAATTTCAAAAATCTTCATTTTTCTTAAACTCCGTGTCCAATCAAACAGGATCATATAAATTAGGACGGAGGGAGTAGTATATATACGAGAAATATATATAAATGTTGCAATGTGTTCAACTTTACCCAGCATTTTCGAGAGAGAGAGAGAAAGAGACTAACAAAAATCAAACTTGTCTTGTTACAGATAGCTATTGGTGCCATCATAGCCAGTGTGTTTGGGCAGGATGGTCTGGGAACGTTCAGCCCAGCACTAGGAAACGTGACAGTGGCCTTAATCTGCATATACGTAGCAGCATTTGCATGGTCATGGGGACCATTGGGTTGGTTGGTGCCAAGTGAGGTTTTGCCTATGGAAATCCGATCAGCAGGGCAATCGATCACAGTCTCAGTTAACATGTTCTTCACGTTCGTGATCGGCCAACTCTTCCTCACCATGCTTTGCGAGATGAAGTTTGGTCTCTTCTTCTTCTTTGCTGCATTTGTGGTAGCCATGACCTTCTTTATCTTCTTCTTCTTGCCTGAGACTAAAGGGATCCCTATTGAAGAAGTTAACAGAATCTGGAAGAGTAACTGGTTCTGGAAAAGATATATGCCAGAAGATGATCACCCTAATACTAATGTTTAAAACAACGGCAAGGGAATGAAAATTAAGGAGGATTGTAAATACTTTGGCCATTCGCGGATGCTATAGCTACTACAGTATTATATTTATTTTTTTGTTTCCAATGTTAATAACTGCTCTCTTTTTGCTTGCCTATGCTATTGACTTATGTTCTTGTGTTACCAACATTACTATCAATAAGATTAATTTCTTTTCCATGTATTTTCTTGTGCACATTTTGTTGGAAATCTGTGTTCAAAATCAGAAAATCAGAGAAGTAAACAAACGTTAGTTCAATAAACAAAACGTGAAATAATAATTCCGAGCCCACAAGTTGCTTGTGTGTCCTTAAGGAATTTAATCCCCTCACTGTTGCCCAAGGTTTTGGATTAATTCCTCCCGGGATAGAACGGAATAACTATTCTGCAACACTGGCAATCGAAACTGCAGAATTTCAGCGAACTCAACAGACGGAGCAAATCACACTTGACACTTAAGTTTATTTGAAAATAATGCAACAATATAAAAAGAGGGGATAAATTTTTAGATTTTTCCATCTGATTTTCATATCTAAAATATGAGGCCAAGCCTCTAAATTTATAGACAAAGGAAGGGTGATATGGAGAGGTGCAATCTAAAAGGTGCCTCTTATGGAGAGGTGCGATCCAAAAGGTGCCTCTTCCATTTCTCATTCACACCCTTTAAAAAAATACAACAATCCCCCACATGAATGGGGAATGGACATATGTGAAAAAATATGCATGAAAATACTGTGTGATTCGCAAGTAGGATTAATCGCACCTGGATAAGTAGGTTTCCCTTTGAACTTTCCGTAGTGAACTTATGTCGGATATACTCGGTCAATCGGTAGAATTGATATCTTTGAACCGTCGAGCTTTGGTGTATACCTAGACAACCATAAGTCACACAATCAACCCTTAACCGTCTTTGGTTCTCATTGTTGTGTTTGTTTTAGCCATGAACACCACCTGGTTCATAAGTGCATAGAGAATTGGCCTTACAGAATTCTCCTTGAAGCGGCTTACACTTCACACTTACATAGGTGATTCCTAAACATGTTATCCCGTAGATACACTATTTGATATACCCTGTATCAAACTTAGAAACCATTAAAAAATGTCTTAACATTTTATCCTTGTTATTGAACATTGTCTTCATCACGAGAATGGACTAAAATATTATATTTGACAATGTTGAACCGGTCATGCATAACTTTGTTTGCTCCTTGAACCTAGATCTCGGACCTCCAATATTCTAGGTAGAGTTACCGCCATGATGACTTGTCCTCGGCCATAGTCCAATTCCCTTAGATGATTTCTCAACTCCATCTCTAGTTAGGCCTTTTGTAAGCGGATCCGCCAAATTATCCTTTGATTTTACATAATCAATTGTGATAATTCAACTAGAAAGTAGTTGTCTAACGGCGCTATGTCTGCGTCTTATATGACGAGACTTTCCGTTATACATAACGCTCCCAGCCCTTCCTATTGTCGCTTGATTATCGCAATCTACACATATAGGTGCCAAAAATTGCGCAAAAATAGAATATCTTTCAAGAAATTCAGGAGCCATTCAGCTTCTTCACCGGCCTTGTCTAAGGTTATAAGCTGAGCCTCCACTGCAGAGCGGTCAATGCACATTTGTTTGGACAATTTCCAAGATATCGCTCATCCATTAACTGTTTAGAATCGATTGAACCGGTGATTTAATTTGCATCACTATACCCCCTATTATCGTGGGATACTTATTGTAGAGCAAAGCATAATTTGGAGTATATCTCAAATACTTCAAAACTCATTTCATTATCATAAACATTCAATGCAAACTTTCTTATGTTGTAGACTAATACGTCTCGACTTTCGATTGCATATCATATTATTGACTACACTTAATGTAGTATATTATAACGACAGTTGGAAAGATTGGCGTCAATTGTGATCATAACCTCTTAATATATAACATATTTCTCAATCACTCTGCCATTTCCAAGTATTTGTATGCTATTTATTCATACGTCTATATGATATGCAAATTATAGCACCTTTATTTATGAAACAAATCCAACTTGCGATGGATTTTGTTCATGTTTATTGGTTGGTTCACCTCATTATAGACCAATGTATTAATATATCCGTTCATGAACGGTCATTTCCATACTAAAACGTACAGACGTATTATTTTATGATAAGTCACAACCTTCAAAGTGACATCATTTCATAAAAGAACCAAACAATATAAATTTTCATTAAAGAAAAATGACCTTTCGAGAAAGACATGTGACCAACTTCTGAATTAGTAGTTTCATCAACTAGTCTTCATTAAGACTAAACAACCGATGAATTTACCAACTACTATATCAACGAGTTTCAAATATCAATTTAAACATTACGTCTGACATTTGCTTTTGTCATGCATAAGATAAAAGCCCCCACATTTTAAATATTTCATCAACATATAATCAAAATAATGACTATATATATGACTTGAAGTATTCTTAATGTAAACACTTTTATTTACACTCATTAATTTTTGAAACTATTTGACAATATTATTTGGTCAAATCTCGCATGTCATTGTTTGGGTGACTTAACAAGTCGACACACCTTCGTTTCTTTTTCGGGAACCATGAACCCTTCAGGTTGTTCCATGTAAATTTCTTCTTCCAAATCTCTATTTAAGAAGATTTTCTTTAATTTCATCTGATGGATTTCAAGGCCATACACCGCGGCTAACGCTATTAACACCTGAGTAGATGTAATCATCGTTACCGGTGAGTATGTATCAAAATAAACAAGGCTTTCTCGTTGTCTAAACTCTTTTGACAACTAATCTTGCCTTATATTTGTCAATAGCACCATCAACTTTCATTTTACTTTTTAAAAATCCATTTAGAATCCAAATGTTTATTTTCTGGAGGAAGATCAACCATTTTCCCAAGTATGATTACTTAATATGGATTCTATCTTACTATTGACAACCTATTTTCAATATTGTGCTTCCGAAGAAGACAATGCTTCTTTAAACATTTGAGGCTCATTTTCCAACAAGATTGTTAGAAAATCATGTCCAAAGGAAGTAGTTATCCTTTGACGTTTACTATGTCTTAGATTTACCTCAATAGGTGTACTTTCTTTTGCTTCTTCCCGTGTTCGCTTAGATTTTCACTAGACGACTCATATTTCTTTTATACGGATAATTATTCTCAAAGAATTCAACATTATCTGATTCAATTATCGTATTAATATGAATGTCGGGATTTTCTGATTTATGAATCAGAAAACGATATGCCTTACTATTTGTTGCATATCTTATGAAAACGAATCAACAAGTTTCGATCCGATTTTTATCCTTTTGGGTTTAAGAACTTGCACTTTACCCAAATATCCCCCACACTTGAAAATATTTCAAGTTGGGTTTTCTTCCTTTTATTCATTTTTCGTATGAAAGGATTCCGTAAGAATAGCTTCTCCCCACAAGATCTGGGGTAAACAAGAACTTGCAACAAGGAATTTTAGCATTTCTTTTAACGTTCTACTCATTCTTTTCGCAATTCCATTAGATTGCGCTAATAAAGGGGCGGTCGTTTGGTGAATAATGTCGTATTCCAAACATATTTCATATTTGACGCCCCTATTACGTTGTTGAGCCAACCACAAGAACTGTTGTTTGTGCCATAACATAGTCAGAATAAATGGTGAAGTTTTTAATCTTCAAACCAATCTGACACAATCAGAATTAATAAACGGTGAAGTTTTTAATCTTCTAACCGAGTACTACCTGATACCGGATCTTTAAACGGTGAAGTTTTTAATCTTCAAACCGAGTAATTCCCGATACTGGATCTAATAAACGGTGAAGTTTTTAATCTTCAAACCGAGTAATATGTGACACAATCAAATTTAATAGACGATGAAGTTTTTAATCTTCAAATCGAATAATAAATTAGAGTAGAAAATCACTCGGATTTTAATCTCCAAAACGAGTATAAAGTCAC
Organism: Nicotiana noctiflora; assembly: GCA_032618575.1. Lineage (NCBI taxonomy): Eukaryota > Viridiplantae > Streptophyta > Magnoliopsida > Solanales > Solanaceae > Nicotiana > Nicotiana noctiflora. The sequence goes on from JASVEL010014162.1 coordinate 190,730, forward strand.
TTAGACTTTAACTTCCAACAAATGAGTAGAAAGTCACGAAGACTTTAATCTCAATGAATGAATACAAATCATGCAGATTTTGATCTCGAAAGGAGTAGAAATCACGAAGATTTTAGTCTCCATAACGGGAGTATAAAATTTACGAGAATTTTAATTCCTTTTCCAAATGATTTTTCCAACTAAATCATTATAACTCTTTAAACAATTTGATTCTTTAATCAAACACATATATGTTCATATTTACATATATTATATTCATGATCTCAAGAATGCTTTCAAGTATCAATGTAAGCCTAATTTCTGCTTACAACCTTGAAAATAATCTTCCACATAATTTATGCATTTTACCAAATTTTTATACTGACAATTCAATTCTATTTGGTATACGGAATAACAATTTTCCTTGAATCATATGTTATCCTATTCCTAGCATGCAAATCGGATCTATTTTGAGATCATCACATAATAAACATCTACCCTAACATTCAAAAATTTAATTTCATAAATTACATAGGGTAAAAATTCAAAAAGAAAGCATAACCTGGTATAGTTATCACTTTATGTTGAAGATACTGAGTTAGTCCCGCAAAGACTTTGTACCGAGAGCAAAGCTCCTTTCAGAATTCCTTTGGAAATCTACCAGAACGATGCAAATCTTATGAACAGTTGCAATACTTGTATATTCGAACCAGTGAATCCACACGTTCAAATGTTCATTATTCATCCGTGTTGCCTTTCGTTTTCTTTCTTTGCCGGTTTGGAACCCATTGACTTCATGCCCCTCTTTATTCAAGGTAGTCTATTTCTTCGTGAGTAGGCCATATAAGATACTATATGTTGGAAGCCGGATACCAGAAACAAAATTCTTCCTCTCTTTATGATCTTGATGATGCAACATATCAAGTAGTTTCTGCCCAAGATCAGCATCGACAATGTACTTCATCGTCTTTTCCATGGCAGAAAATAACAATTAAATTCAATACCACTTCGTATAATATCTCTATCAGCCATAACCGAACAATTAATAAATTCCTTAAGATTGTTGGAAATCTGTGTTCAAAATCAGAAAATCAGAGAAATAAACAAACGTTAGTTCAATAAACAAAACGTGAAATAATAATTCCGAGCCCACAAATTGCTTGTATGTCCTTAAGGAATTTAATCCCATCACTGTTGCCCAAGGTTTTGGATTAATTCCTCCCAGGATAGAACGGAATAACTATTCTGCAACACTGGCAATCGAAACTGCAGAATTTCAGCGAACTCAACAGACGGAGCAAATCACACTTGACACTTAAGTTTATTTGAAAATAATGCAACAATATAAAAAGAGGGGATAAATTTTTAGATTTTTCCATCTGATTTTCATATCTAAAATATGAGGCCAAGCCTCTAAATTTATAGACAAAGGAAGGGTGATATGGAGAGGTGCAATCTAAAAGGTGCCTCTTATGGAGAGGTGCGATCCAAAAGGTGCTTCTTCCATTTCCCATTCACACCCTTTAAAAAAATACAACACATTTTACATTTTCCTAGTTATTTTCTTGATATGTGACAATGATATGAGAAAAATAAATGGCATGTCAAAATAAGCTCAAGATGAATCATAAAGCATCAAGCTATAAAGTTTCAAAAATCAAAGCTTCTTTTATTTATACATTTCATTATTATAGTTTTGGGTGATTCCTAGCTCTAAGTTCCTTAAACCAATCCCTTGCAAATAAGGCATATCCCCCCATCCCCCTCTTCCCTTTTCCTTATCCCTGCCACTACAAGGAAAAACTTACAAAGGGGCACCTTAATTAAAGGAACCCCTTAGACTAACATTGTAACAATAACAACAACAACAACCCAGTAAAATCCCACAAGTGGGGTATGAGAAGGGTAGTGTGTACGCAGACCTTACCCCTATCCCAAAGGGGTAGAGAGGCTGTTTCCGAAAGACCCTCGGCTCAAGATAATAAAAATGGCAAAGAAGAGAGTATTTGACTAACATTGTACAATGACATATATTCGATTAGGGATGTCAAATGAGCGGGTTTGGCTGATTTTAAGCGAGCCTAAGTGAATTGAATTAATAAATGGACGGGTTAAAGTTATTTGGGCTGAAATCAGGGGCGGACCCACGTAGGGTCGAGAGGGTCCAAACGAATCCGCTTCGCTGAAATTTTTCGATATTTTATGTAGCTTAATTTCTGTAAAATAGGTATATTATGTTATATATTTGAACCTGCTTGATACAAGTTGATCTTGTGGTAAGTTGGTTCAGTTGGTTCAAAATCAAATGAAGGGTCTGGAGTTCTGAACCTGGCAGCAGCTTTTTGCATAGTTCTGTTTTGAGTCACACTTTGCATCACAAGAGTACACGGCAGCTAACATATTTAGTTATTTTTTAACATGAAGAGCTAGCTAGTTTAATCCTTTAGTGTGTTCTGTTTTTTTAATCTTTATCTTCTAATTTATTTCTATTTTGATCTTATATTTGATCTCCTACTCAATCCAAAAAGAAATAATCTACAGTCTATTTAACTTCATAATCAAAAAGATTTACAAAGTAAAATTTTACATATTTTTTATAAAATATGCAAATATAAATCTTGAAATTATTTCTAAGTTGCTACTTCATATTGAACTAGTTTATCCTAAATTGTTTATTTATGTTACGTAGATTGTTAGTTCACTTTTTTTGGTAATAATTGTGAACATTACCATTGTCAAACCACATTAACTCCTACACTTAAAGAGCACCCAAGTACTAGCCTCGCTTTACTGACAACGGTAAGTCTCGCACCTATCTACAAATTTACTCAATGAAATCTATATATATATCTCCTAGCTAATTTTTCCTCCATATATATTTGAATCCTCTCTTTAACTATGCTCTTTATCTATTGTAATACAAAATCCCTACTAACTTTCTATGTTCTAAAGAAGAATAGAATCCTACTCTGCCAAATATTGTATATCACAGCCCCTACCACTGTAGCCATTACTTCCTTCCTGATTTTGCTCCATCTTCTTCGTCAATGTGACGGGGAGGTCATGCTGTGTAATGTGCACTCCAGTACATTCCTTCACTTCTTCCCACATCCATTTTGCCCGTGTACACTGTGCGAACAAGTGTTGCACATCTACAAGATTGTTCAGCTCACAAAGTCCACATGTTCCATTTGTACACTGAGTTTTGGAGCGTTATGTGCAACGATTTGAGCCTTCAGAAGGGCATGGAATGCTGGATATGGAACGTCAAAGCGAGGTAAATCTCATTTCTAACCTTGTAAAAAGGAATTAACCTCATTGGTGATCTAAATTATTATGTGCTTTTATTTATGGGGGCTACGTATGCACGAGGTGATTAGATCCGTACGTAGCTACTAGCTATGCCTATGTCGGGTTAGTTTTATTCTTACATCATGCCTTGTTGATCTTGTTATTAATTTATGTTATCGTTTGTCCTAAGAAGAAACAAGATTAGGATTGCGTAATAATTATGTTGAAAGGAATTTTGATTGAGGAAGTCAAGGTTTTAAGAGTTCCCATTAAAGTTCATCTTTTCGAAGGAATTGAGAAATATTTTAATAACATAAGAAATTTATGAGCAATCGCGTTACATGTATGTTTTGCGAGAGGGGTAATTTCCTTAAAAAGGTTCAAGTTGAATTTCTAATATTTTGAAAGGAATCAAGAAAGAGATATGAATTAAACGTTAAATTTATATATGTCTGCATCGTAGGTATGATTCGCGAGCGGAGTAATTTTTTAAATTTATATTTGATCGCATTGCATGTATGATTCGCAAGTGGGGACTGCATCGCAGGTATGATTCGCGAGCGGGAGAATAGATGCATATATGATTTGCACCGCTTGACCCTCGGCAGTGCATAGTTTACTCTTATGTTGGATCAGGCCATACGCCTCGACATTTCCTATATATATACATATGTATTATACTCATGGAATCGTGCCTAATAATTGGCCAGAAGCCGGTGTATATACGGGACTTTTTCCCTGAATTGAATCCTTATAATTTCATTGATGGAAACCACAATAATTTTACCTATATGTTTCAGTTACGGAGGGAACTTGCTAGCTGAAAACATGAGTCAAATTATGAAAAAGGGGGATGGTACTATGTGTTTTATACATGTTTATTTCATATATTCACCCTGTTTCATACTTGTTCACTTTTTTACTGTAATGATATTATTAGAGCATTAATAAGTGTCGAAGTCGGCCTCTCGTCTCTACTTCTTCGAGATTAGATGGGATACTTACTGAGTACACATTATTTTTTTACTCATGCTACACTTGTTATGCATTTTTGTTGCACAGGCAAATGTACCTCTATTGGGCTAATGGGCGTAGCAGTATAGATGATACAGAGACTTAGGTGAGCTCCATCTCTCAAGGCGACCCGCAGCCAGCATAGTCTCTTTCAGTGTATTGTATTTACTTTTTGTCCAAATTTGTATTTCGAACAGTTATTGTACTTCATTCGATTTCCTAGTAATTTCTCATGCACTTGTGACATCGGGTTCTAGGATAATTTCAGTATTATTCAGTAAATAAATTTTGTAAAGACATTAGAATTTATCCAGTGAAGTTTATTATCCGTTATTTAAATTTTTAGATGAAATGATTCGAAAAAATTAAAACTAGAATTTACTAGTAACATGGTGCTGGCTTGCCTGACAGTGATGTACGTGGCATGGACATGCCATTGGATAGGAGGGCCTTATGTGATTTATTAGGGGTTGAGAATGTTGACCTACGGAGGCTCTAGAAATTTGTCAGAAGCCCAAAATACATATTGATATGTCACACTCTTTATGGCGTGGATTCAAATTCTAAGTAGACCAAGTAATACGGCGATGTTCACCTTTCGATGGTTCGCTCTGATTTGAACAAGACTGCCAAAGTGTGACGGAATTTTGTGCAAGCCAGGCTCATGCCAGTGGAGCACAGCAGCGAATGCACTCGAGCTAGAGTGTGTGTCATATTCTTCTTGATGACTAGTAGACCCATTAATGTGGGTAAGATTATGCTCGGTGAGATGGCCCGCACGATATTTGGGCGAAGAATTAAGAGGTTTTTTTTCGGCAACCTACTCACACAATATATGCTCTCCCGGAGGCTTCAGAGTATCCAGGACATGATGAGGTAGTGGAGGCTCCTACTAGGTTATTGGACATCACATCATTGTTGGAGACGTCGCCGAAGTCACTCAGACAGCAAGGAATGAAAGAGACGAGAACTTCAATAAGTACCTTTGTAATTCTTTGAATTTATTCATGCACGGGGTTGGTATCTTAGATGAGGAGCGTATGAATTTATGCAATGACTTGTCAAGTTCGTCCAAGGAGATGTTGGAGATTGCATCTGGCAGCCCCGTTCACTCATCGGAGGATATCAACATTGTCAATGGCTTGGACACAGAAGACGAGGTTGGTGATGATGTTATGGGGCATATGGATTTGGTGCCTCCAGGACCAGATGATGGTGTACCTAGAGCTGCTAATGGAGGGCACGTTGAGGAGGAGGACTCTGATTGATAGAGAGTTTTCTTTTCACCCTACTCTGTTTTATATTTTTATATGCATCGGGGACTATGCTTAATATAAGTGTGGGGTGGGAGGAATACTACTTATGATGTAGTTGTATATCTTGTATCAATTTGCTTCGTTTATTAGTTTAATATGTTTCTTTTTATTAGTTCTACTTAGTCTAGTGTTAGTTTAGTTTGTTTTAGGAAAAAATATATAAAAATATAAAAAATAAAAAAATTAGAAAAAGCTCAAGCTTTTCCCGACGATGGATCTTTTGGACAATTTTCTTGAGGGATAAAGTCCGATTAAAAAAATACCAAAAAGACTTTTTTAGAATAGTGAGGTAGTATCCCTTGGTTTTTCTTTGGGCGCCGGTTCTTTTCCAAGGGTGTAGCTTGAACCGGATACTTTATTTCTTTTAGGAGAAGTTTAGGAAGAAAATGAGTTGCTTTGAGATACTCATTGACATTGTTAATGCTGGCATATTAGGCTATGACATACATTCTATCTTTCCGTGTATTTGGTTTGAATTGTGACGTCTAAATAAAGTAAATAGCCTATTTTGTTATGTCTTTTCTCGGTTGTTTGACTTGTATACCCCATAGTGCAATATTGCTTAGTTTTTCTCAATTTTGTGTGCTTGATTGACTCTGGAGATGAACAAAACCGTTGTGATTGAGTCATGTGCAATGTGTGTGTGAGGATTTTGATCTTCTGTGCTATCTTATGTAGTATAGAACTTGCCCCGTGTGTTAATCGAAGAGAAACTTTAAGTTGTGCTAATCTAGGAGATGATGTAGGCATTTCTGCTTGATCATAGATGTGTTTGTCACATAAAAATAAAATCTCCCATTGCTAGCCCCTTTAAGCATATAGACATTTCTTTTGGCAATCACATTACAAGCCATACCCCTATTTTGTTCTTATTTGAGATTGTTGAACCTTTACCTCCTAAGGCACTTAGTCGCTAAAAGAAATAAGGTTAAAGATTAGGGAGTATCTTTTGAGTGGAACCATGGAAGGGCCCCTTGGTGCACTAAAAGTTAAAATCAAAAGTCATTAGCCGATAAACTTTAATGTAAGGAGTGTGTGAAGAAAAAAAAATGCAAGAAAAGAAAAAAAAAATTTGTGAAAAAAGACACACCTCCAATTCTTAATAATTTATTCTAGTGGGAGTATAGAAGTGCTTAATGAAAGTAAGGGCTATGTTGCATATGGGTTGTGGCAAGTGAATTGGTTGAGAAGAATATGTGCTTGAATTGTGAATGTAGTGTATTAAAATGCTTAGGAGGGTTAGTCACTATTTCTAAATGTATCATACCCGTCCCTTAACCTACACTACAACCTTAAAGTTCTAATTGATCCTAGGTTTTGGCTAGCTTAAATTTGTAGAGATCTACACTACGGACAAGCTTATGATACGACCACGGGATGCATATGAATTATTTGTGAGAGTGCGCAAATTTTGTTCAATTGTGAAATGTCCTTAAATTATATTCAAATGCATATTTTAATGAGTGGACTAATCTATATTCACTCTTTGTTTGTTGGTAGGGGCATATAATCTCATGAAATGATTGGTAATATTGTGAACGTTTTGGTTGGGTAAGTGCAAGAGTTGAGGGTTCTTAGTGGTTACAAGTTGACTCTTGAGGTCGGGTGGTTGAAAATAGGTTACTTGAGTAATTGAATTGAGTTGTTATACTTGGGCATGTTTAAAAAGGGAATAATGTGTATTTTATCATGCTTGATTGACGGTATCGATCATAGTAAAGGGTAGAGTGTGTGGTTAAAATTTAATGTGCTCCTCTATAGTTGAGACTTGTAGGTAGCTGGGAGTTTATTTGATAGTCCCATTGCTCGAGGACAAGCAAGAGCCTAAGTGTAGGGTGTTGATGTTTTGCTTAAAGCATATATATTTGAGTGTATATAGCCTCATGTTTTACTTTTATTTTGTGGATTTAGGATGTAAAATATGTTGATTTATATTAATTTGAGGTGGTTTTAGGTGTAGGAATGATCCGGGGGCAATTGGAGGCAAAATGTGAGAAATTAGAGCCAAAACAAACGAAAACAAGAAAATAGGAAATTGCAGCGCCACATGCGGCGCACCACGCTACCTGTGGTGCCAGAGTCAGTAGCTAAAAATCCACAGTGCCATTGAGGCGCCTAGCGCTGGGCAGGGCGCCGGTGGCGTGAATCCTGTTCAAATTCTTGGGACACGGTTATTTCGGCCCTAGACCTACCCAACACGTATAAAAGAAAGACTAGTCTTATTTTGTGAGGAGGAGACACCATTTTGAAGGGAGAATACACACGAGAAACATCTAGGAGCAGAGAGATCTTAGTTTTGTTCATCTTTTCTTAGTATTTTCAATTATCCAACACTTATGAAATTGTTTGCTATTAACATGAGTGGCTAAAATTCACAGTTCTGGGGTTGTGATTTAGCCATGAATATTGTTGTTTAACGTTGACTTAACCTATTGTTTCTTCAATCTGTGATTAATTGCTTAATTCTCTAGCCAGGAGTTGGGTTCTAAATATTATCTATGCTATGCTTGGGAAAGCCATATTTAGATTAGAGAAGAATTAAAGAGAGCATGATCTTAACTCTTAAGGGGCAGATTTATGGTTAGGATAGGAATATACTTAGTCACCATCCTTAATTAAATATCGTAATCTTAATGCGTTCTTAATAGATTGATTTCATAGGAATATAGGCGTTAATCTATTTTCAATAGGTGAGGCTATGAGAGAAATTATTGATTAAATGGCAAACATGAGTGAATTATATGAAAGAGAGAGTTAACTAGAACACAATAAGATTGAGAATCGATCACAACCTGGAATATTTTTTTCTATTGAATACATAACAATCAATTTACTCCTTGGTAAATTAGTTATTAATTAGAATTATAGTTTAGTATAATCACATTCTTGAACTTTATTTGCCTTGACTGAATAACAATCTTGGTGATTTTAGTGGGTAGTTGATACAAGTCTTTGTTGGTTCGACACATGACTTATCATTTTATTACTTGTACAATAACGTATATTTCCATGTGTGTTTGGGAGAAACAGCAGCCTATGCTCATTTGGTGTACATAATCACGTAATACTTTCCTCTCATCTCTAGGATTATGTGCATACAAAAATGTGACCATGAATGTAACTTGCATAGGAATATACTTTACTTGGCAAGCTACTATCTGTGCAATTTCATTCAGGATTCTCACCTCATACCATTCTGGTTTCCACACTATCACAACTCTATCATTATAATGTGTGATATGATTGCTATAGTATTTCCACCCTCCAAACATAGTATTAATAACATTCTCTAACTAATTTACTTTTTAGTCTTATTTCTAATAACCCAACTAGTCCAACATTCTAATCATTGCAGAAGAGTTTAACCTCTCTCTGCTTATTGAAGCCATTGAAGCCTCTTGTATTCTAACTCATTAGCTTAACCATCCCCTATAGGGAAGATGGTATCACTCCCTCCTTTCACTCCTTCATTAGCAGTGCTTGTTTCTGCCTTATCCTTCTCCTGGTTCTGAAAAGTATTGGCTACAGGCACCACTGAATGTGTCTTCTTAACCACACTATTTTGTTTGTGTGGCTAGAAACATCCCTGATGTCCACTCCTGGGATCTGTCTTTGCCATCTACCATACATATCCTCCCTCCCCATTTCTTTGATTCCCTTATCCTTCTCATGTGCTTTCACTATATTCACCTCTTTTTCAGTATTCTGTTGTGTAACCATCTGTGGTTGTTTGTTTCCTTCTTGTTCCTTGACTTCAATTGTTGTCTTGTTTTTTCTACAAATATCTTTTGTATGTCCATATTTGTTACAACTAGAGCATATAGAAGGCTTTCACTCATATGTTACTCTTTGTTCAATCACATTATCTTTCTCATTTCTACATTAAATCACCTCTGGAAATTTTCACCAACTTTCAATTCAACCAACAACTTTGCAAAGTTCAGACTAATTTTTTTTTCAGTATTCTTGTCCACCATGAGAGGTTTCCCAATTAGGCTACCAATTTTACTTAAAATCTTTGTGCTCTAGTACTTAAAGTCCAACCTCGGCAATTTGACCCAAATAGGAACTGAAAATAGTTTCTCTCGAATAAATTTCATTGTCTGCATTCCAAGCCTTCACTATGAATGGTTTGTTATCGAAGTGATATATTCCCTCTTGAATGACTTCATTCTTCCCCTCATTCTAAAATCTGACTAGAATTATGCCATTCTTCATCATTACTATTTTGTTTATACCTAATTTTTTCCCCGTTTCTCTGTATGTATCCATTTAGGACTGCAAATGGAAGGTGTGCTCCTAATACATAGCACATTATAGCATTTCTCAAGTATTCAATCTCTGTAACAATATCGTTATCTTCAATTTCCACTATCCTATGTTCCCCCACAGTAGTGGGGTTTACAAACTCAAGCTTAAAGCCACCATTTGTTATTTTGATATATCAAATTATCCCACACAGATGCCCTAGATTCCGAGTCCTTACCTGCATTCTTCTCAGCAAGTTCTACTTCATCAGCCCAGGATCGTCTCCCCCCTGTACCCAAGGTTTTTGTTGCTTCATTCCAATTCTCAACTTGCTCCTTCACCTGTGTACTCTTCTGAATTTGTGAGCTCATTTTGCTCCCCACTCCATCAGAATTAGTCTCCCGAATCACCAATTCAGTTGAGTTTCGTTGAAATCTCGCAAAATTAACCACTTTATCGCTAATTGTTTCAATCACTGTTGCGTTGAGCTTAGGACGGATAATTTCATAAATCTTTTTCCCCACCAAGTAGGCTCTCACCCTTGCTTGTGTTTGTCGCACCCAATTCACCGTCGGAATCGCAGTTTTTGCTCTCCTCCCCATGGCGGCGTATGTTTAGGCTAAATAGCCATCTGTTTAACTTATTTGGATATTATTTGACTAGATTCAAGTAGTTTTGAGGCTTGTTCTTTAGTTCACTTATAAGTCATCTTCTCTTATAGTTTCTAGCAGTTTATTTCTAGTTATAACTCATTTTTGTTGTCCTATTAGCTTTGTAAATTAACAACTTTATTATTTGTTAAATTTATTGGAGTCTAATAAAACTCTAAATTGTGTAAATAGAATTTTTTTTAAGTTTAAATGAAAATGTAAAATTAGATATATAAATTGTTAACATTTTTAGTTAAAAGTTTTATGTTTTGCACTACTTTTTTAGAAAAATAAAAAAAGAATTCGAAACTCATATTTTCTAAATTATTCATTTTAAGGTAGCATTATGAACTCAAAGAAGAAGAGCGGGATAATTCCCGTTTACCCATATCACCCCTATCATATGTTAAAGGTTGTTGACAGCTTGTATTAAATCATGGGTCCGCAACTGGCTGAGATTGACTGGGCTAAATTTTGGGTAGCCCAACTCTCTCAACTCTTACTAAGTTTTAATTAATGCGTATTATTTTTTTATGAATTATTTAATTACCAAAGAAACTTTTTTCCTCTTTTGTTATGGTCGAATGTAATATATCCAATAAAAAGATTATTTTTAATATAAACTAGCAAAGTTACTCATAGATCAATTTGGGCAAAAATTAGCCCAACTTTAGATGGACTCAATCAAAATGGACTGAGTTCAATAAATGAGTGTGTCAATGACCAGCCTAACCTTGGAGGAGCTGAGCTTATTTCGTTTAAGCTCAAATTGTCACCACTATATACGATCAATTCAGACCTCAATATTTTTCTAATGATATTAACCTCTCAGGGCTGTCTATATTTGTAGTGCATGGTCATCTTAGACTGGAAGACTACTTTCAGTTTCAAGGTTAACTAATTAAGTGGCTTTAAGCTAAGGCACAAAATTATCAAAACTAGAGTGCGGAGTAACTATCGAACTACAAGAAACATGCTAGAAAGTGACCACATCATTGCGAACGAAAGCATATACTATAATTTTACTTTATTTGATCTGCAGATCAATATTTAAAGATTGTAATGACATGAGCCTAGGGCATTTTACGGAAGCTGAGCTCCCAACGAGTCTCAATTTTATCTTTTAAAACAGAGTAAATAGCCGTGTAATTATTTTGTCAGGAGAAGTCCTTAAAAGTGATAATTTTGGATCTTATTCTCCAAGAATTAACTCTGCATACAAGAATAGTAAGACTCAAGTGTTATCTACATGGTATTGTAGACATATGATATTATTAAATTAAAGTCTATATTAAATTTGAATAAATTTCTAAATTCAAGAAATGCCAAACTCAAATCAAGATGAATTGTTTACGTCCAACATGGATTAAAATTAATTTCAACTTTATTTTGGCTAGCTCATCTAATCAGACTTCAAAAAGATGAGCTCGTTACTAATTAATCATAGAGAAAAGGCGGTGGAGATTTAGATCCCAACCTTTACTTTGGTCTGAATTTTTAAGAGCCAAATATTGTGTAATATCTCATCCCAAAAATCAAGAAGTGGGCTTCAGGAGACTCTCGTACTTGGAAAGAAACGTTTCTGATAAGAGATAAGGTTTAACCTAATATGTTATAGAAGATCAATTGAAGGTAACATATAGGAGTTGTTTTACTTTTCTTGAGCCGAGGGTCTTTCAAAAATAATATTCTTTTTTAAAAGATAGGGTTAAGGTTTGTGTACACATTATCTTTCTCAGACCCTATGTGTAGGATTGTACTAGGTTTATTGTTGTTGCTATATAGTAGTTGTACTTTCTGTTGGGTATAAACCCCCACAGAAATAATATTCACGGTAATAAAAGCGGAATAATAATGTATCACCAAGATACGGTAATTAACAAGAATAAAAGAGTTACAACGACACCAAGATATTTACGTGGAAAACCCTTTGAATAAGGAAAAAAATCGCGGCTCCAAGAGGAGCAACTAATATCACTATAGTAAGGAATTTTATACTTTGTAGGTCCGAGTAAAATACTCCAAAGACCACTACAACATTCAAAAGAAATAACCCTTTTTTGATATTCCCACCTCAATACAATATCGCTCACTCTCTATTTTTCTCACAGACTATTTTCTTATACCCTGTCTGTGAAACCTCACTCTTTTTTTCTAATTCTCAGATATATTTTTCCTCTGATATTGGTGTGCAGAGATGAGAGCTGAAGCTCTCCTTTTATAGGCAGAGCCTCACTCTCTCACACCTACTACATTTGACATTTCTACCTGCAGACCTGTTATGCCTACCGAATTTGACAAAAGCAAAAGATATGATGGCTGACAACTTTGAAAACAATCAACAAGGAAGAAAAGTCTTCCTTGATTTATGGGCACCCTACAAATCTCCCCCTCCAGTCTCATTCACCTGAAAGAGATAGCACCGGATGTTTTAGTTTGAGTGTATGCCGACAAGTTCTTTGCATAGCTCAAACTTGTTTTGTTCTGCATATCCGAAGGATTCTCACTTGTATTGATCTTCTTTACCTACATAGACCCATCCCCTATCCTTTCTAGAATTCAGTCATATCTCGCATCGATATGCTTTGTCCTTGCATGATATATGGTATTTTTGCTCGGGTCTATTGCACTTTGACTGCCACAATAGGCGACATACTCATTCTGATGCAATCCAAGATCTTGAAGGAATCGTTTGAGCCATACCATCTCTTTGCGAGCTTCAGTAGTGGCAATATACTCTGCTTCAGTTGTAGAGAGTGCGACACACTTCTGCAACCTCGACTGCTATTATATAGCTCCCCCTGAAAATGTAAACAAATATCCAGTAGTGGATTTTTTGTTATCAATGTCACCTGCCATATCAATATCTGTATAGCCCTTCAAGATTAGATCTGATACTCCAAAGCACAAACAATCTCTCGTGGTACCTCTCAGGTACCTAAGTATCCACTTGACTACTTCCCAATGTTCTTTTCCAGAATTTTCAAGAAACCTGCTGACAACACCAACTGCGTGAGCAATATCAGGTCTAGTGCATACCATTGCATACATAAAGCTTCCGACTGCTGAAGAATAAGGAACTCTATCCATGTTTCCTTTCTCCTCCTCTATTGTAGGACACATTATTTTGCTCAACTTTAGATGACTAGCAAGAGGTGTGCTGGCTGGCTTAGAATTCTTTACGTTGAAGCGTTCTAGTACACGTTCAATGTACTTCTCCTGAGATAGCCACAACATTTTACGTGTTCTCTCTCGAACTATGTTCATCCCTAGAATTTTTTGTGCTGAGACCGAGTCCTTCATATCAAATGAATTGGACAAATCTCTCTTCAACTTTGCGATCAACTCTTTATCTTGTCCTACAATCAACATGTCATCCACATACAACAATAATATAATAAAGTTGTTATTAGAAAATCTTTTGAAGTATACACATGGATCAGAATAGGTCTTTATGTATGTTTGACTTTTCATGAATGAGTCAAACTTTATGTTCCATTGTCTTGGTGCATGCTTCAACCCATAAAGACTTTTATTCAGTTTGCACACTATGTGTTTCCTTTCAACTACTTCAAATCCTTCTGGATGCTCCATATAGATCTCTTCTTCCAAATCTCCATGAAGAAATGCAGTTTTTACGTCCAACTGCTCCACTTCAATATCTAGGCTAGCTGCTAAGCTCAAAATTGTTCGAATAGAAGTCATTTTGACAACAGATGAGAAACTTTCATCAAAATCAATACCTTTCTTCTGTTCGAAGCCTTTAGCCACAAATCGAGCTTTATATCTAACTAGCTTGCCATTTCCATCATTCTTCAATTTAAAGACCCATTTTCATTTTAGGGGTCTTTTATCCTTTGGAAGCTCAACCAACTTGTACGTGCCATTTTTTGTGGAGATTTCATCTCTTGTTGCATGGATTTTATCTTTCTGGATGGGACAGCGCCTCCTTAAGACTTTCTGGTTCCCCCCATCACTGATGAGGACATACTCTATAGAAGGGTAACTGCATGACTCTACCCTTGGCTTCTCTAATCTCCTCAGAGATTGAGGTTGTTGTTCTTCCTGAGTGGGGTGCTCCACTTCCTCGACACCTTCATCAATTTGCTCCCCTGCTCAATAACCTCACCAGGTTTGTCCCCTTGCTCGGCATCCTCGTCGCTCGTACTTTTTGCATTTGTCTGATTGTTAGAAGTAGAAGGAATAGTAACAAAGTTAGGAATTATCAGCAGTAGTTCCAACTTCACTTTCTCGAAAAACTACATCTCTGCTTCTGATGACTTTTTCTTTATAGGACCCCACAATTTGTAGTTTAACCCTTCATCTCCATATCCGATAAATATGTAGGGAACAAATTTATCATCCAACTTTGTTATCTGCTATTTTGGTACATGTGCAAAAGCTCTGCAACCGAACACCTTCATATACGAGTAGGACACTTCCTTGTTGGTCCAAACTCTCTCTATGATGTCAAACGCTAACAGAACTGATGGACTCCTATTGATCAGGTAACAGGCTGTCTGAACTGCTTCACCCCAGAACGACTTAGCCAGTTTAGCCATTCTAAGCATGTTTCTCACCTTCTCCACAGTAGTGCAGTTCAGCATCTCGGCTACGCCAATGTGCTATGGGGTTCCAGGAACTATCTTTTCATATCTGATCCCATGACTTGAATAGTACTCTTCAAATTCCCTTGAAGTTTACCCACCTCCATTGTCACTTCTGAGACGCTTTAGCTTTCGACCTGTCTTTCTTTTCTACTAGAGCATGAAACTTCTGGAAAACTTGAAACACCTGATCTTTGGTTTTCAAAATATAAACCCATAATTTGTGTGAAGCATCATCAATAAAAGTAACAAAATATTTCTTACCGCCCATTGATTTAATTTCCAATAGGCCACAAACATTAGAATATACTAAATCAAGTATATTCAATTTTCTTTCAGACGATGAAATGAGACTCTATATTGCTTACCAAATAAACAGTAGTGGCAAGGTTTTAACATTGTACCTTTGGCATAAGAAATGAGTGATTTCTTGGCAAGAATCTGCAATCTCTTCTCGCTCATATAACCCATTTTTTTGTGCCACAAATCTGCAGAAATCTCATTTTGTGTTGTGTTCAATTCACCTTGGCATATTTATGTATTTGTCCTTTACAACGTGCCACGAGCAACTCCCTTTGCAATCACTAACGATCCCTTGGTGAGTCTCCATTTTTGATTTGCAAAATAGTTCTCGTACCCATCTCAGTCGAAAGCAATTCTCGAGATCAAGTTCATCCGCAAATCAGTTACATGTCGCACGTCCTTTAGAACCAATGTGCATCCGACATTTGTCTTGATACAAATGTCACCAATACCCGCAATCTTTGAGTAACTTGTGTTACCCATTCTCACAGTAGCGAAATCACCTGCTAGTTATCTGCAAAAAAGATCTCTTACCGGTGTGGCATGGTAAAATGTCGCTGTGTCAACCACCCAACCTGGCCATCTGGACCAACTTTGACTGCATACACCCAACAACAACTAACAGTCGATTCACATGAAGGATGAGGAACAAGCTCCTAAGTACCAGTCGTATGTAAAGCAGAAATCTCATCAATCATAGCATGTTGCCATCCGAGATGAGACAGTGCTTCACATGTAGACTTAGAAATGGAAACAAAAGACAAAGATGACACAAATGCACAAATGAGATGATGATAGATGATGGTAACTTAAAACGATATAATGAGGATAAGGATTAACTGTGGATTGTATACCTTTTCGTAGTGCAATCAGTTGATTAAGAGGAGAAAAGTCCACAGTATTAGCAGGGTCAGGTGCAGGACATGAATCAGCTAAGCCTGATGCTGAAGGTGGACGACAATGATAAGCCAGGAGTGGTGGAGCTGTAGAAGGTTGAACTCAACTAGGTGGTGGCACTGGAGCTAGAGTAGGTGGAACTGGACTAGCTGGTGGCACTAGAGCTAGAGTTGGTGGAACTAGACTAGGTGGTAGCACTAGACTCGGTGGTGATACTGAAGCTATAGGTAGTGGCACTGGAATTGTAGGCGGTGGAGCTATGGAGGAAGATGAATGGGAGATAGGAACTGAATCTCCAAAAGAAGGAACAGGTAGCACCTCAGAAATATCTAAGTGATTAACTGGACCTATGAAGTATGATTGGGCTTCAAAGAATGTAACATCAGCAGACATAAGAAATCGATGAAGATCAGTAGAATAACATCGATATCCCTTTTGCATTCTTAAGTAACCCAGAAATATGCACTTAAGAGCACGAGGAGCTAACTTATCTTTTCCTGGAGTAAGGACATGAACAAAACACGTGCTCCGAAAGAAACGGGGTGGAAGAGAGAACAAAGGTAAGTGGGGAAACAGGACAGAGAACGAAACTTGATTTTGGATAGTTGAAGATGGCTTAAGATTAATAAGATAACAAGATATAAGAACTGCATCCCCCAAAAAACGCAGCAGAACATGAGATTGTATGAGTAGGATATGAGCAGTTTCAATAAGATATCTATTCTTTCTTTCAGCTACCCCATTTTGTTGGGATGTGTACGGACAAGATGTTTGATGAATAATCCCATGGGAGTTCATAAATTGCTGAAACGGGAAAGAAAAATACTCTAGGGAATTATCACTACGAAATGTGCGGATAGAAACCCCAAATTGATTTTGAATTTCAGCATGGAAGGTCCGAAATAGAAAATAACTCAGATTGATTTTTTATCAGAAATATCCAAGTGCATCTGGAATAATCATCAATGAAACTGACAAAGTAGCGGAATCCTAAGGTAGAGCTAACCCGACTAGGACCCCAAACATCTGAATGGACAAAATTAAAAGGTGACTCTACTCGATTGTCAAGACGATGCGGGAAATAAGAGCGGGTATGTTTACCGAGTTTGGCATGACTCACACTCTAGAATGGACAAGTGAGATAAGCCAGGTACAATTTTTTGAAGTTTTGAAAAACTGGTATGTCCTAACCGTGTATGTAATAAATCTAGTGAACGAGTAACGTTGAAGTTATTGGAGGAAGACACGATGCGAGTCCATGTGATTTTGCAAGAATAAGGTAATAAAGTCTATCTGATTTACGTCCGGCAATGATCTGTCGTGTACTGCGTTCCTGTATAAAAACAAGGTCATCAAGAAATAGAACAAAAGATTTAAGTGATTTGGCTAAGCGACTAACGACTATGAGATTAAAAGAACTTCCAGGAGCATAAAGAACTGAGTTTAAAGGTAAGGAAGAAAGTGGACTTGCTTGACCTATTGCAGTTGTCATGGCTTGAGACCCATTGGCCATTGTGACTGTTGGAAGAGATTCAGAATATGAGATACTAGTAAAAAGAGATTTGTTACTAGAAATATGATCAGATGCACCTGAGTCAATGACCCAAGACTCAGAAGGCGAAGATTGGGAGACACCAGACATGCTACTATTTGTTGGAACAATAGAGGTTAATCCTGAAGATGTCTGTTTACGTGCTTTGTACTGAAGGAACTCAATATAATCCAAGAAACCATCTGGATTGGATTTATTGTATTTAATCCAACGGATTGTGAGGTAAAGGCTTCAGGTATTAATTCCATTATATTATTGTATCGGAAAAAAGCAAAAAATTGTTGGGATCACTGTTCACGCCGGAAAAATCACTCTAGTTCGCCGGAAAATTCCGAAGTTGTCGGAATCTATCGGAAATAGTACCAATAGACTCGGAATTGCAAGGAGATGAAGCTGTCTTGAAGAAACTTTTTCAAAATCTGACCGGAAAGGGGCTCACGCGCCGGTGCGTGGGGTGCGTGGGGCGGATCTATCGGAGTTCTCCTGGCGCATGTGGGGGAATTTTCCGGTGGGGTTTACTGGGGTTTGATCGCCAGAGCCTTGTGAACCTTGTGGTGGTATTGGATTTTTCACATCACTGATAATTAGTGACTTTGACGCAATGAGTCACTTAGGACACCGAAAAATTACACGGTGACTGAGTTATTTCTTTCCGGATATCGCTGGAATGACGCACAATGATTAATTTCTCACGGTGGCTCTGATACCATGTGAAAATGCACGGGAGAAAATATTATCAATTAATTAAGACAATGATACACTGAGCCCTATATATACACAATACATGTCCTACTCCTAATACATATGGGATTAGGGTTATATACTACTATTTACACATTGAAACTAACAAACAAGAATAAAATAGTAACAACAACACCAAGATTTTTATGTGAAAAACCCTTTGAATAAGGGAAAAAACCACGGCCCCGAGAGGAGCAACTGATATCACTATAGTAAGGAATTTTATACTTTGTAGGTCCGGGTAATACTCCAAAGACTACTACAACACTTAAAAGAAATAACACTCTTTTGATATTCCCACCTCACTACAATATCACTCACTCTCTATTTTTCTCACAGACTATTTTCTTGTACTATATCTGTGAAACCTCACTCTTTCTTTCTAACTCTCAGATATATTTTTCCTCTAAGATTGGTGTGTAGAGATGAAAGCTGAAGCTCTCCTTTTATAGGCAGAGCTTCACTCTCTTACGCCTACTACATTTGACATTTTCTACCTGCAGATATGTTGTGCCTACCGAATTTGACAAATGCAAAAGATATGATGGCTGCCAACTTTGAAAACAATAACAAGGAAGAAAGTCTTCCTTGATTTATGGGTTGGACCCACACTTTCAAGAGTTCATACATAATGGAAAGTGGAATTTGCACATGTAACATATAAACAAACTCCCCGGTATATTAATAAGAACTAGAACACAATTAGAGCTTTGGGATATATAGTAATTGCAACACTCGAACTACTAAATTACAAATAGAAAGTATTGAAATAACAAGTGACTAAAGATAGAGATAAGAATGGCGATGAGAAGCTCAGACTTAGATAATGGAGATGAGAGGGTACAGACACTAAAGAAGAAGAGGTGAGAACCACAGAGTGAGCCGAAGCTTCAACATAATTCGCATAACCCTCGTGCAGCACTTGATTCGCTTTTTAATTGCTCATGTTGCACATGGACTCCCTTGTCCCGGTTCCACACAAAGTTCTCTAATATTTTGAACACGTCCTTAGTCTTTTGGCTAATGTCATTCATAACAATTCCTCCATCCAAAAAAATAAGAGCAAATATCATTTGTAGCCCATCGGGCAAAACAAATTTCATCCAGTAGCCCACAAATTAACCCTAACAAATCATAGCCTAAAAATAAAACAATTGCTACCGGAAATATTACTAGCATTGGCTATTCCTTCCATCAATGCTCAAGTCCCTGCCCCCGCCCCTGCCCCTTCAAACAATGGTTTGTGACTTTGTTCTCTCTTTCTTTCTCTCTCTCTCCAGTCCCCCTTCCCCTTCCAACCTCACTGACTGTCACAAGAATTGTATTCATTTTTAGATAAATGACAAGAATGGGCTGTGTAAAGATCACAACAGTAACATTACACCTCTCAACAGCCAAAACTGGGCTTTACAACATACAATTTCCTAAGCTCATGAGCCATATTGAACGAAACTCAGCCATAATATTTCAGCAATCAAGAGCAGCGAGAAGACGGAATTTCAGATCCCAAAACACTACTTGGAAACCCAGAAGATTAAAGGAAGTAGCAGTAATTCCAAGCAATTGCTGAGATTCTTCTTTTAAACCTATTTTTTATCTTGTTTTTTACAGTTTCGACTGTTTCTTCTTTATTGGTCCTGCTAATGGCTGAATGGATTATTAAAGTTTAGAAGTTGGGTTTTGGAATGGGAGTGTGAGGACGGTGAGGAAGTTTGGTTGCCGACTTGCCGCACATTTCTGTTCGTGAATAAAGGAGGACGAAGGGGTCTGATGGTTAGAGGTGATGAAAGAATGGAGGAAAAAAGGGAGTAAACTACACTGTTATTCTCCAAGAATGGCTATGGAGGGTTCGCCCTTTCTTAATGGTAGAGGTGTCGGATCTAAAGACCAAATTTGTCCTTTCTACTTTAGTAAAATATTCTATAATACAATATAAATTGGTATTATACAAAATAGATTGTCACTATACAGCAAATATATAAAATAGATGTAATTATACAAAATATATACAAATAGATGTAACTATACAAAAAATATATAAAATAGATTGTCACTATACAAAAAATATACAAAATAGATGTTACTATACAACATTTTTACAAAACGACTGTCACTATACAAAAATACATGATACACTCCAAAATATTAGAAAATAAACATTATACACAATTTTTATACAGATTATACATTCACGATACAAGTTATATTTGGGATACACAAATATATACACTTTAGATACACAAGCACAGTTGAGATAGACTCAATGTACACCAATGATACACTATCGAACTTAGGATACAATATTTATATATTGCAAAAAAAAAAATTCTCCATTGCGCTAGGTAGGGATCGAACCTGCGACCATCTGCCTAGGAAATAGGCGCTCTACCCACTGAGCTACAAGCACTTATGTTGTCATACTCATTCTGTTCGGCTAATATATGCAATATGTTTAGGTCGAATGACTATTTTTTGAAAGTGGGTCAAAACATGGGCTATTAAAATTTTGAGGGGCTATAGAGGGTAGTTTTATCAAAAAAGAACCTTGTCCTCAAGGTTCGGTTAAAGAACAGTGAGACTCGGGAGCTCCCAACCAATCATCCCAATACTAAGGCGTTCTTTGAGACAAGAGGGGTTGCTCTGATGGTAAGCAACCCCCACTTCCAACCGAGAGGTTGCGAGTTCGAGTCTCCCCAAGAGCAAGGTGGGAAGTTCTTGGAGGGAAGGATGCCGGGGGTCTATTTGGAAACAGCCTCTCTACGGGATAAGGTCTGCGTACACACTACCCTCCCCAGACCCCACTAAGTGGGATTATACTGGGTTGTTGTTGTTGTTGTTGTTGTTGTTCTATGTGGCCATTAGCAGACATTAATAGAGTTATCAGGGCAAACATTCCAGCAGCAAATCTCCACAACAGCAACTCATCAGCTTGCCTCAAACACCTTAGTATCCTGTCCTTAGTAACTAGTCCAGTGACAAAAAGAGAACTTGTACACAGTGCAAACATTACTACTGAATGAACCAGGATACATGTGCGGTCCAGGTGTATATTAACCTCTTAGTTTCATTTACCTTTAGACCCTTGTCATGTATAGGATAATTTGCATGTAGAACAACAAAACTTTCATATAGGAGTAGTGAATGTTCTTCCCCTTTAATTGCCTTGAGTTCGACTCTCAATGAAAGCACCAATATAACAAATAGGCAAATTCACTCTTCACTTTATTAATAAGAGCATATGGAACACTTTTGGCCAATGTCGTTTATAATCCCACTTAGTGGGGTCTGGGGAGGGTAGTGTGTACGCAGACCTTACCTCTACCTAAGGTAGAAAGGCTGTTTCCAAATAGACCCCCGGCATCCTTCCCTCCAAGAACTACCCACCTTGCTCTTGGGGAGACTCGAACTCACAACCTCTCGGTTGGAAATGGGGGTTGCTTACCATCAGAGCAACCCCTCTTGTCTGAAGCAGAAGTAACAGCAGTATTATATTGAAGCAAAAGCAAGACCAGCTTTAATAATAGGCATTTGACTGGTGTATCAACAATATAATAGTACTAGAACCAGACCACTGATCATTTTTTGCAGGAGGAAAATCTTAATTAAAACAAGAAAGAAACTACACAATACATTGACGTTACTAACTAAAATCATAATCCATTACTAGCTGGTAACAACGTAATTTAAAATACGTCAAGAATTTCGAAAATGACAAGTACAGAAACACAACTTGTATTAATTCTACTACTATACAATAAAATAGACAACTTTAAAACATGTAAAATAAAAAAGACTAAAAGCTTAGACAAAGGGAGATAAAAAGCTTAATTTGTACAAAGATAATATGATCAGGAGGAGGAATGTGGGACTAAAATCAGTGATGAACTTTCATGCAAAATGGAGCTTTGACACCAGCTAGAGCAAGAACAGATGCTGGAATTCCCCACAAGGATTCACCACATATCAGACCAGAAGCCACTGCAGGTCCAAAATCTTTAGCTTGCTGCTTGTTCACTTTTTCCCAAATGAATAGAATCAATGACCCTATACACATGTCAATGGCAAAGTACCCTCCAAGGTAAAATGGTATAGCCATGCACATTGGACTTGGGACGAACCGATAAATCCTATACGTGGTCTCGAATTTTTTCAGCAGCTGAGTCAGTATATTGATCACAATAGCAGCAACAAAGAACCAGATAGAGAGCCTGAGGCAATGCTTGGGAAGACTTCCAAAACCTTCCACGCCAAGTAGCGCGATTCCACGATACATCAATGCATATGGTGCAGGGTATGAACCTTCTGGATCACCCAATTTATAGGCACTGTGGAAAATCCAGAAGACTAGTGGTGTTATCACACAGCCCATGGCAGTTCCAATGACTTGGCTAAAGAACATGGAACGCGGTGATGTAAGCGTTAAGTAACCAGTCTTGAAATCTCCCATCAAGCCAGCAGCTGTGTCAAGTATGCTCATCACCAATCCACATGAAGCAAGGCCAGCAATCACTCCACCATTTTGCAAACCAACCCAATAACTAAATGTAAGGATTGCAATTTTCCCGTAATTTGAGGCCAAGGACCAATCAGTGAGGCCACTTCCATAAGAATTGCAGAAGGCCAAAACTGGAGCAATTACATAGGCAACCAGAATGTGATACCATTTGAGTGAGTGGAAGATAAGTGGAACCACAATGATAGATATAACTGCAATACCAACGTATCCGCCAATGGCTGCCCAGATGGGGATCTGGTCTTTCAAGAAGTACTCGTTTCGTCTCTTCGTGTCATAGTCTTCTGATAACTCTTCACCTGAATAATCTTCCTCTCCTGATGATTTCCTCTTTTTGAAACTTAAGGCTGTAACAACAACCATGTAAGCAAAATGGAATAGACCATCTCCAAGCATCATGGCAATCGCGATAAATACCCTATATCCTTGGATACCATGAAGACTTGATGCAGATAAGTGATCTGAGTACCAATCACCTTTCTTCACTTCAATCATTGGCCACATAATAGCCCATGATATAATAGCACCAATTAGCAACGAAACATTGACCATGTAGGGACAGAGCATACCAACTCCAACATATGTTGAGGAGAAATCAAAATAGAACCTCTTGGCATAGGCTTTGAAACCAAATGTAGGCAAGCTACCAAATCCGCAGCCATCTTCACGTGCAAATATCCACTGAACAGCCCCAAATATAAAGCTAAAGCTAAAGGATTTGAACAAGGAACCAACTTGTTTCTTGGCTAGCTTTGCTCCTTTAGGAGTGTGGAAACAATTGATAAGGTATGCAGTCGCAGTTCCACTCGGATATGTCAACTTATACTTGATAATCATCAATTTTCTTAGTGCAACAATTGAGAAGAGACCAGCAAAGCTGACAACAAGAAGAAAGGGAAGCATCCAACTAATATCAAGCTTCATAGTATTATTTGGAGTATTTCCTGCATCAGCCTGAGCTGCTATGAATGGACTCATTCCCAACATATAACTTGCTGTGCCGCTGCTAAAAGCAATGCCAGAAGAAGCAACAACGCACGTCTGGATGACGGTATTCTCTTGCCTAGTAAAAGGCTGCTTCAATTTCCCAAACTTCTCAATAACAGCAGTCCATGACCTAATCATGGCGAACCCCAACAGCCCCGCGGCCACGTTAAGAGAAGGGATAACACCAGTCGTGAGATTCAGTTTGCAAACAATGAAGTTGAACACAATGCTCAGGATCAAGCCAGTCACCATTGACCTCAACGTTATTTGCTTCTTCCACGGTGGTACTTCATCACCCTTGAATGCATATTCTGTTGATTCATTATCTCCACTTTCCACGTCCATTGTTAATTCACACACACACACAGTACTCTATTCTTTTTTTCTTCTTTCTTTGGGTTCGTTCAAATATGATTGAAAGAAAGAAAGAAAGAAAGATCAAGGTTTGTACTATTTGATGATTTCTTCTTCTACGTAAATGGTATATTTATAGCTGCAAGGGAAGGCTTTTCTTTGAACCAAAACCAAAATGGTTTAGGAGAAATCTCTAGGGTCTTTCGTGAATTAACTCCCAAGAAGTAATACTAAACCTAAACCTACTACGTACTTCAAAGTTCTACTATCCTAAGCTGATTAGGAAACTAAATAAACTGTGAAAAAATTGGCTAGCTATAAAAAAAACACTGTATATCATTCAAAATTTTAGTATTTCCACTTTTTCTTAACGGTTTTCCTTAGATTTAGGTTAATTCTTCCACCCATATATTCCTATGGAGTAATAAATATTTCTTAGGGCATTAAATATGTTAATCTTATACATATTTGAACAAAAATTGATGATCAAGCGAAACAAGTTAGTCCATTTATTTAACGAGATAGATTGGTAGTTTAAAGAGATGGAGAATGAGTACTACATCCAAGTGTAATTAAGATACAAATTAAAAATGTATAAGATATATAGCTCGACCTAAATTGAAAATATTAATTGTAATTACACTTTTAGGGGTTGTTTGGTATGGGGTATAAAAAGGTATAAGAATGGTATAAAAGTTTAATACCACATTAATACTATGTTTGGTTAGCAAATGAGGTATAAGTTATCCCGGTGTTAATAACACTGGGATAACTTATACCTTATAGAAGGTGGGGTAATTAACACCGTATAACTTACACCTTCTTCTTAGAAATTATGCAATTATCATTCTTAATACAACATACCAAATAATGAATAAACAACAATCTAAGCACAACTAATCTCAGTATAACTTATCCCAATATAGTACTCCTATAACTTATCTCAATATAACATATACCGATATAACTTATACTGGTATAAATCATATTCCAACCAAACGACCCCTTATAGAATACATTACTAAATTTTATTTTAGATAAATTTATTCTAACATATTAAAGAATCGATGAGTATTTTATTTTTGGACCTTTATGCTCGTTGAACCATTAGAGTTATTTATATCAATAAAAATTATTTATTTTTAAATTCATCATAAAAGTAAAATTATTTGTAAAATTGACAGTTGAGTACTTGAATTTGTTTTCATAAGAAGACTAAGGGAAAGAAATTGATTATAGTATACAATTACCAACCAAATTTGCTAAAAATAAAAACTAGAAACAATAAGCATAAAAAAAAGCAGTAAATGTGTTCTAAATTAAATGAGTTCTAACTAATTAAACCTTTTTTTCCAACAAATGACATCTCTTTATGTTTTTATATATTAAGTTATTTTGTAAAATGTTAACTAAACATTAGTCATTTTTAGACATTATCAATTTTTCTTACCAGATATATGATCAACCTCTCCATTCTCAAATCTCTAAAAGACCTTTAGCAACAAACAAACAAACAAAAAGAAAACTCTAAAAGACCATAACAATCCACTTTATAACTCTAAAGAACAAAAAAAATTACTTTATTTTTTTTTTTTGACAAATCTCCAAAGAATCATGATAAAAATATTTTCGTGCTATTTGTTTGTATTTAGTATAAAGTCATAGAAATATTTATGTTGAATTTTAATTTCAATTTATTTCATCTGAAAAAACAACCGATTTCGGTCAGTTTCTAAAAACTATATTTGTTGGGATGCTAAAATAGTTTTCCGTATTTTTGGCCAAGAAAATACGATCCAAGTTGGTCGATTTTGTAAAAAAAAAAATTAAAAAAAATATTTTGAAAAAACGACCGGCATCGGTCGATTTTTCGCTCGGTCGGTTGGCCGCGGTTGGTTTGGGCCAAATTTCTTATAGTGACATAACTCCCCAGAACTAGGTAATAGAGAGTCACGATCTCTAACTAAATACATAAGAATATTTTAAATATACAATACTTTTCAGATATAAAACTGATAATATAAATATAAGGGTAGGATTCCAAAGGGATGCAATGGTCAATGTAGCTATTGTGAATCCTTACAGTCAATGAAGCTCCAACACCTAGATCTGTACAAAAATATATAGAAGTATTGTATGAGTACACCACGATCGCTACCTAGTAAGTATTAAGACTAACCTCAATTAAGTAATAACAAGGTTCAAGTCCTATAATACTCACTAGTCAAAATAACATGTGCAATAAATCGAGGGCCGGCAACAGAATGTATAACAGAAACAATAACAATAACCTCATCAGACAAAGTTTATAATAATTAAATACAAGAAACAACTCAGCTTCAGCAACAAGTCATTAAATAGAAATACACATATATGGCACCTCGTACCCATATTATCAGTTATACTTGCACGGCAAAGACTTCGTACCACAATACCAATCACACTCGCACAGCAAAGACCTTGTGCCAATATTAATCACACTGACACAGCAAAGACCTCGTGCCACAATATATCACAGTTGCACAACAAAGACCTCAATCACATTCGCAAAGCAAAGATTTCGTACTCGCACGACAAAGATCTCGTGTCAATACCCAAACGATCCGCTCAACACATGTCCAAATGTGCCATAAAATCACAAACAACAATGTCAAAGTATTTCTCACGAATATGAGTTCATAATTTATCAAAATGCACAAGGACATAAAAAACAGTAAATTACGGATGGATATTTAAAAGATAAATATCAAATTTATATATATTAAACCCCCAACTAATGTCACATATCAAGTTACATAGGCACCAAATCACAAAGTGGCAAATGAGATCATGCCGTATGTCGAGCTACATGACATGCCACGTCAAGTCAACTTGCCATATATATACACCAAGTATTTAAAATGACACACTTTGGCCAATCAAATGGAAGCTTATCACATTGGGTTGTAATTTCGACAGACCAATCATATCAAAGTAATTGCTTTTGTCTTTATCACAATTCTTCTATTCTACCGTTATATAATGAACTCCTAAAAGGCCTAAAGGCGAACATAAAGACATCAAGCCAGCAGAAGGAACACTTGAGAAGCTCTAAAGAAAAATACTCAGTCATCCTTTATATTTGTGATCTTTCGGTTTATGATAGCAAAATCTCTAATTCGAATTCGACGATCATTAAGATGTTCGTGACACACTACAAATCCAAGATCAAGCATCAAGTTATTCGTAACGCACAACAAATCCAAGATCAGGCATCAAAATGGAAACAAAGATGGCAAGTGAAAGAGAAGTAAAGGGGAGTGGGGACCAGGTTAAGAATTGAACTAAAAAAGTTACGAAGAGACCGACCAGATACAACATAAAAATCTTCATAAATCCAAACACAAATCCTTGTCTAGGTACGATCACAAAACCATTTGAAATAAGAGCAATTGCCCTCTACCGAATCTCTTCAATTGATCATGGCTGCATGATCAAAATGTGTAAAGTGTCCCCATCTCGTCCAGTGTCCCCTATAAAAAGACCCTCTCACCCTTCAGCTTTGACAATAAGTGGTTCTGAAATGATGCCCCACAAACTTAGGGCACAAACTTATCCTGTTGTAGCATCAAAAGTTAGCCAATTATGCAAGGACCAATCGCCTTCACATTCACTCATTTGGCTAGTCCATAAAGAACCATACACTAGAGTGAGAAAGTAACTGATGCCCATCGGCCTTCATCAGAGATCAATAGATTCTGCTCATTCAGATAGTTACAGAAAAGAAACACCACAAAATGGTTGAACAATATTGTAAAAATAGTACGGGATAGCCAGTTTTCGGATTGGTCATTCAAAAATAATCAGCGTTTACCAAGTCAATGAAAAATAGCCACTTATTTGCTACAATAGAGACATGTCCAGCATAATATACTGGAGTTCGGTGCACTTGTGTACGAACTCCAGCATATTATGCTGGACCAATATACTTGCTAGAACTCAAGTATATTATGCTGGAGTTCTAGTGTACTCCAGCATAATGTATTGGCGTATTTTACGGATTTTGAACAGTGTTTTCGCTCAAATTTATCTTTACATGTTTGAAACTGGGTTATATTTGAACGACCAGTTATAAATCTAGCTATTTTTTAATTTCACCCAACAATATTATCAAAGGACATCAACAACTCTACTAATCTAGCACCTAAGCAATTGACACCAGCACCACTTTTCATGTGGCATTTTAGTGAAAGCCTATGCATGAGTTGTTTCCACACATTTCCACATAGAACCACAGAGCCAGGGGCTATTGACAAGTAGGTAGAGAAGAAAGAAAATATCTTTTTAAAAGCCGCAAACAAGCTGCATATTTTTCTTTTTTTCGAAGATGGGGCTGATAGGCTCCGATTAAGGGTCATTCGTGTATCATCTAAAGAGTGAATAGGGCTTATAAAACAACTGAATATTGACACCGGACAAGAATAGTTTTTATATTGTGGTTTTTTGGCGGTAAGGATGAATTAGACCTAACACAATTCCAAATAGGGAAACTTCAAAATACTCCAAAACCATTCAAGCTTTGAATAAAATCATGTGCAAATTACCAGAATAAGGATATATACAGCACTCAACTATATGATTCTGGACCAAATTCCATCAGCAGCAGCGGAATAGATCATGGCTTTTAAAATAGAATCTTGGTTCAAGCAAAATAGGAAGCAGTAGCTAATGACCAATAGGTCAACCTTCAAATGATACTAAAAGAGGGGATACAATATTACCTTTGTGTTCCACTTTCGTAGTCTAATTGACTTCATTTTATTCTAGGCAACAAGGATGGACAACTAATACAGGTATAAATAGGATCTGAACAATGCAAAAGGGAAGCAAACAAGGGAAAAATATAATTGCAGAGTGGATAAGTACTAGAGAGAGAATTAGACATACATCAAAACTGTTTTACAACAGCATACCCAATATTATCCCACACTGTGAGGTATGAGGAAAGTAGTGTATACGCAGACCTTACCCCGACCTTGTGAGGACATCAAAACTATTTTGAAAGACATATATCAAAACTATTATTACGGGAAAAGGACAATTAGACTTCTAGAGAGCAAGTTTAGGGCGAAGTTCATAAAAGTCCCCTGTTAAGCCCAACTATTCCAAGAAATGGTAACTGATCCCTACTTATTGCAAATAATGCAGCGTCTGCAACTGTTTAAGAACAGAGGAAGTGACAAAAGGTGTAAATTGAGAGTCATCTGGCAAAAGCTCAGTTCCTACAATAGATAGATGCAGACTACAATAACTTCGGTGTCACCAAATTTCTTCGTACGATTAGCTGCCAGCTGCAAAACACCATGCCCCAGTCAGAAGTAAAGAATGGTCCTCATTTCCTTAAAACGCAGGTAATGAAATAGACAACCCTGCGTTTCTTAAGTTGAACTTTGAGATATCAAGAAACAAGATCCACAGATTGGTCGTTAACTGCTATTTGTACCTCTAAGTATGGTGCCTTAAAGGCATAAAAGATGAACTTGCCCCGTGTGCAGAACATTTGCATCACTTCTGCAAATGTCCTTTCATACTCAAAAATCATCATCAACAACAACAACAACAACAACCCAGTATATTCCCACAAAGTGGGGTCTGGGGAGCGTAATATGTAGACAGACCTTACCTCTACCCGAAAGGGCAGAGAGGCTGTTTTCAATCGACCCTCGGCGCAGGGAAGAGAAAGGCAAACAAAAACAAAAACACAAACAGCATTAGTTACTCCAGCATAAATCGCATAAATAATTATCTAAACATAAGAGTCAAAAATCATGTGTTCATATAATTAGAATCCATGTCTCGGCACAAAATGTAATCTTCAAAGATGTAGTTACACTGGAAGAAATTCATTTCCTCATGAAGCTTCCGGACAGTGAAGCAGATAAAGGTTACAGCGAGTTTACTCATGAAAATATGCTTGGGCATACATTACCTTAGCGTGATTAGAAACTCATTGAGCTTGTACAAGAGTAATCAAATGCAAAGTAATACTCCAATTTTACTGTATAAAGCTAGCTTGCTGGTGCCTGCATAGACTGTGCAAGTAAAAAGGAGCGACAGATCATTCACTTCTAACAGGGTACAGACCTAGTGCTCAAGGCTTCTGAATGAGTAACAAGGAGCATCAAATTACATCAACAGCAATCCCTGTTAAGCCCAGCAAATTACTGTAACTTCTAACACGGTTCAGTCATAATGAATCAGAACTGTTTTCAAACCACAAAGAAAATGTATAAAGCCACTTGAAACTTTCTAAATATTTACCAGAGAAACGCTCCTCGCACTGACATCTAATAGTTATGCCAATGAAAAAAGGAAGGATATATATCTGCAATGCCAAAGACAAGCCCGAAATAGAAAAAATAAAGTGGAAGTTTAACAGTCAACAACTTCTAGCGTGTACAGGTTATTTTGCAGAAAAAGACAGGCATAAAATTGATGATGCTCTTCAAATTAAACCAAATTACGTAACTTTGAAATATGCAATTATTTTCTTATAAACAGCTCAAATATACAAATACAAACAGGTCATCGCCCACAGATAGCTAAAATATACAATGCATCCCCGCTATTCTTGGCTAATCAAGGAAGCAAATCAAATTACAGGTAATTTCAGGATACTAACACAGACCAGACAAAAAGTGCATCTCATCATAAACTGATGAAGATACCAGAACCGCTAAACTTTAGCCCAAATATTATGCCATAGAAACTGTCTTTAGAAGTCCATCAAGATACTCCTTGAGTTTAACTTTTGTTATCGCACCTTCCCTTTTACTATCTGGAACTTCCTTTCCATCTTTGAAGAGAATCAAAGTTGGCAATCCATAAACTTTGAACTCTTCTATGAGCTTGGGATTTGCATCATGATCTATCTTAACAACAGTGATCTTTTCTTTATACTCCTGACAGTTAAGAGAAAAGGAAATACAATGTTAGGAAAAAGCATTTACTTTAAATCAAGAACAGGAAAGACAAAAGTCTGCAATCGCTTAATGATTCTAGATCAACACGAGAAGTTACAATGTCATTATGCTAATGTATTTAAATGAAAAGAAGCCCTCACTCATTGGATCTAGCATGAAAATTTCTCAATTCTTACATATGTCGCAGCTCTATTTTAAGGTACAGAGTTTCCCATGGTGCTCTCTAGCTTAAAGGCTTTTGGACACTGCACTAGAGGCATCATAGCTTGGAATGTCTTTTTTCGTTTTCTTTAGCAAATTGACGAAGAGTTGCCAAAGATTGACTTAATCTGTGCTTTTCTTATTGGTAATGATCTAAAATGATACAAGTAATAGTGTGGAACGAAGCAAAACATATAAAACCAAGTTTCTTCTCTATAGGTATAGGGAAAAGGGCATGATCATAGCAGTTATTTCAGTAAAAATCTAACATTTCATTGAATTATACTACATGAGGTATCAAAGGAGAGGGTACAAAGCAAATGATTAATATATCTTGTAGTCAATGCCTGATATTAAAAATAAAAACCTTTAAAACCCGAATGGACAAAGTAGTCCAAAATTGAGGCTAAAATTAACCCCTTTTTTTTTGCTGCGGCAGAATGCTGAATTTGCTTAATATTTACCAATAGTACATAATCCAATTCATCTCACCACTTGACAAAAATACATGTGCAACTATCACATTTATACATGTGACCTACTACTCATGAGATTGTGGTGAATTTTCTGTGAAAAATGTTTTGTCCTGGGAGATAATTTTTTATATTCTGCATCCAAGGGTGTGGTCCGGTGTTTAATGAAGTAGGAGGAGAACCAGCGAAGTAAAAAAACAGTAGATGATTTTTTCCCATTAATATAAACCTTGGTGGACAAAGCTAACCGGTACGTGTGCTAGTGGGAGGTAGCATATACACAATAGAATAGTCGAGGTGCGTGCAAGCTGACCCAGACACCACCATCATCAGATATAATACCCACCCACCCCCCCAAATTAATGTGATGCACTTCCGTTTCTAGCCTGTCCGAAAAAAGTGATACCTTTCTATATTTAAAAACAATTTCACTTTATACTCTCCATTTATCCTTAGTATAAAAACAAGGGTGATATACAAAATTGCAACAACTATCAGGGTATCAAGCTGCTAAGTCATATTATGAAAATCTAGGAGAGAGTGATGGACTGAAGGGTGAGGAAGAGTGTATCTATCTTCGAGAACCAGTTCAGATTTTTGTCGGGGCATTCGACTACAGAAACCATTCATCTTGTTAGAAGACTAACGGAGCAATATAGGGAGAGGAAGATGGACTTACATATGGTATTCATCGACCTTGAAAAGGCTTACAATAAAGTCCCCAGGGAAGTGCTATGGAGATTTTTGGAGGCTAGAGGTGTACATATTGCATACATTAGGATAATTAAGGATTTGTTTGATGGAGCTAAGAGCCTAAGACCCTGGTGAGGACAGCGGGAGGGGAATCAGACCATTTACCCTTTGAGATAGGGTTACATCAGGGGTCAGCTCTCAGCCTATTTTTATTTGCATTGGCAATGGACGTGCTGATTCGCCACATTCAAGGAGAGATATCGTGGTACATGTTATTCGCAGATGATATTGTACTGATTGATGAGACAGGAGTGTTGTTAACGAGAAATTAGAGGTTTGAAGGCAGACCATAGAGTCTAAAGATTTCAAGTTAAGCAAGACCAAGATAGAATACTTGGAGACCAAGTTTAGTGGTGCGGTTCAGGAAGCGGACGGGGATTATGAGACTAGATTCACAAGTTATTCCTATGAGAGAAAGTTTCACGTACCTTGAGTCAGTTATACAAGGGAATGGGGAGGTTGACGAGGATGTCACACATCGTATCGGGGCGGGTTAGATAAAATGGAGGCTGGCTTTCGGTGTTTTGCGTGATAAGAATGTGCCATCTAAACTTAAAGGTAAGTTCTACAGAACGATGGCCAAACCAACTATGTTGTATGGGGCTGAGCGTTGGCCAGTCAAGAACTGCCACATCCAGAAAATGAAGGTGACAGAAATGAGGATGTTGAGATAGATGAGCGGGCACACCAAGTTAAATAAGATTAGGAATGAAATTATTCGCACCAAGGTGGAAGTGGCCTCGGTGGAGGACAAGATGTGGGAAGCGAGACTTAGATGGTTCGGATATGAGACGGGGAGAGGCGTTGATGCCCTAGTAAGGAGATGTGAGAGGTTGGTCTTGGAGGGCCTAAGGAGAGGTAGGATTAGGCCGAAGAAGTATTGGGGAGAGATGATGAGGCAAGACATGGTGATGCTCCAGCTCATCAAGGACATGACCCTTGAAAGGAAGGTGCAAAGGTCAAGAATTAGGGTAGAAGGTTAGGTAGCTGAGCGTCTTCTTCGTTCATACCAGTAGTTTTAGTGCTTTATTTAGTGCTAGTCCTGCATTTCTAGTTCTCAGATTTCTGTTTTTACCAGTTGGTTCTTGCGCGTTGGTTTTCGGATTGCTTTGTTGGTATTGCTGCTTATTGTTATTCTCTGCTTTTTACCTTTCTTGAGCCTTTTTTTTCCTCTTTATCTTTTTTATCTTTTTTCAGCCGGGGTCTACCGGAAACATCCTCGATATTTTCTCTACGTAGGGGTAAGGACTAAATACATACTATCATCCTCAAAGCCCACATGTAAAATTTACTAGGTTTATTATTGTCGTTGTTGTACTCTCCATTTATCCTTTAGAACAACGACTCAGTAAATCCCACTAGTGGGATATGGGGAGGGTAATGTATCCGCAGACCTTAACCCTACCTCAAGGGAACAGAGAGGTTGTTTCCGAAAAACTCTCGGCTCAAGAAAACGAAAAGAAACAATATATCAGTACCGTCAACCGATACCATAAGAATAATAAAAGTATCATAATGACCAGAAAATAGATGAAAATCAAAAGCTCTCCGTTTATCCTTAATAACCACATAAATATCTGACTTATTTTAGATCAAAAGTTTCAAAAGTTCTTTTTCTTTCTTAAACTCTATGCTTAGTCAAGGTGCATCACATAAATTGGGACATAGGCAGCACTTAATAAGTTTCCATATATCGCCTTGAACAAAACATTTCAATAACTCAAGTTAAGAAAACATCACAAATGATTTTTGAGAAAAGAAAATACTTTCCATCATACCAATAACACATTTATCAGTTTAACATACTCAGTGAATTGACAAGGGGGGAAATTGAAGCTTTAATGCAATATAATTCCAATAACACTAGACAAATAAAGAGGTAAAAACGAATAAGAACAACCTCAGCAACGGATTCCATAGCAGGACCAATCAAGCGGCAGGGCCCACACCAAGTGGCAACGAATTCCACAAGGACAGGACGATCAGACTTCAAAACGACGTCGGAGAACTCATCCTCCTTAATCTCCCTTAAGCCACCACACCTTATCCTTAATGTTGTCGAAGAAGAAGAAGAAGTTCTAAAGCCTGGCTTCCCTCGAGTTCCGTTAGAAAACCAGAGCTTTTTGCAAGCCAAAGAAGAAGAAGAAGGGAAATAGCGTGTTGTATTAACCGATGATATAAGCGTACAGCGAACAGGAGATAATGGCAAAGGATAAGGAACCCTTGAAGTTGAGGTGGTGGAAGCCATTGCTGCCATCGCTGAATGCTTTGACCGTTCCCCAATGGATCAGTTATCGCTAAAAGAGTAAAGAAGGTTCGGTCCACAACTTCACTAGCGAGACGCAATAAGATACTCTCCGCACCAAGAATGTACAAAACAATGCCCAATGGTACACGGACAAGTAGTTAGATTAAGACGTAAAAATTGCACGGGCGCACGCCCCTTTTTTACTTTGTGTTTGTGCCACTTTTTAAAAACTTCAACTTTCCTTCTCCTTTCTATATTGTTGGTGCTACTAAACCAACTATACACATTATTTTTACGGAAAAGGGCCTGATATATTTTTCTACTTTATTTTATTGTTCAATCATGTCCTCCGTTATACTTTCCGTTCAAATTTACCCTTGCCGTCAATCAAAGTTCTATATTTGCCCCTATTTTAACGGTCGGGACACATGGTATATTCTGAATACCCTCGTTATACTTTCCGTCCAAGTTTACCCATGCCCTCCATCAAAGTTCTATATTTGCTCATATTTTAATGGCCGGGACACGTGACATATTTTAGGAGAAAGAACCAATACAGAAAGAAAAAAACTCAAAACCGACTTAGAACCCATGACCCTCATGCTCGTTTTTCCTCTCTTACTTTTATGGGATAATTTCACATAAATACAACGGACACAGTTGATTTGCAACATAATAGCCTAGATATCACTTTGCAAATCTATAGCCCAAAAAATAATAGGCTAATTTCCGAAAGACAGCTTATTTTGCTCCCTCGCAAATCTGCTGCCTCGCAAATCAGCCACAACGCAACTCAAAAATCCTGAATAATACATATTATCTGAAGATAAGAAATTCAAACACTTCAAACATGATAAAAGAAAAAAAAACTTGGTAAATAAATTGTAGAATACCTCAAAACGAAAAAGAAGAAGAGAAGGAAGTGTCAAATTTTCGTAGAGACCTCTTACACGCTAACAATGTATATACATCCTTATAAACTGAAAAAATATATATTTATACAACATTATACACAAATATACACATTTATACACAATTATACAATACTGTATAACTTGTATAAACATGTATAATAGTGTATAAGAGCTGAAAAGTTTGACACAACAGATCCATCAAACCCTAAATATCAAGGTAATTAGCAGCCAATACAAGTTCAAACAGGTCTTGAAAGGCAGCATTCACGAATTCCTTGTTGAATTTTTCGATTTCTTCTTTGTTCGACTTCGTCTTCTCATCAGCGTGCATCTTCAAGTACTATGTAATTTTGGATAGGTTTTTGGTATCAACGTTTGGGAGCGGAATGAGAGTGTAATCGTCCTCCACCATGTTTTTCATGGTTATGGATTGAACGGCGACGTTTTCTTCTAACTTAAATTCGTCGTCGTCGGATGATTTTAAGATCAGCATATTCTTCTCAGCAGATGTTGCTGCTGACGCAGATGTTGGTGAGGAGGCGGCCATTGAAGATTTTAGGAGAAATTGGAAGGAATTAAAAAATCCTAAAAGTATGTCTTTAATAGTGGCTAAATGCTGAAAATTTTCTTTCAAGTTATTACAACATGGGCTATATAGGGTAAGAGCTTCAAATATTGGCCATTTTTTGTTGGGTTATTAGCCCAAGTGACATGGGCTGTAATTTTTTCTACTTTTTTCCCAAACTTCTCTTAAATAAATACTTTTAATCTGTGTACGAGATTATCTTAGTTTGACAAAGAGATGAGGTTCAAGACATAAGGTTCTGTCATCTCTTTGCTTGTTGCCAATATTTTTTTCTTTACTTCTATTTTCTTATTCCTCACTCCCTTATATTTTTTTCTTCTTCTTCTTATTTTAACAGTAGGGACACGTAGCATATTTTAGGAGAAAGAATCAGTACAAAAACAAAAGAACTCCAAACCGCCCTAGAACCCATGACCTGCATGCTCCGTTTTTCCTCTCTTAGTTTTTTTTCAAACTTCTCTTAAATAAAAACCTTTTAATCTGTGTAAGAGATTATCTTAGTCTAACAAAGAGATAAGGTTCAAAAACACAATTTTCGGCACCAACATGACTTTATGAATGGTCTTGAGTACTTGGTCATGTATGAAATCTTACTATATTTGTTTTAGCCGTAGAAATTACTTTCCCAGCTTCATATAATTGTTCGAAATTGGAATCAACCTCCTATCATTGTTTTGAGATCGCCGGAGAAAGAATTCCATCAAGCTCGTCCGAAGTTTCAAATTTTCTGCCACACCTATTTTAATTTTTTCTTAAATCAATGAGATTGAAAAAATACATATGCAAAGAATTGCGGGCGACTTCGAGTAGTTTTATTGTCAAGGTGGAGTTTCATTCAGTGATAAGAAGAGGAAGAAAAAAAATGTAAGGGAGTGAGGAATAAGAAAATAGAAGTAAAGAAAAAAATATTGGCAACAAGCAAAGAGATGACAGAACCTTATATCTTGAACCTCATCTCTTTGTCAAACTAAGATAATATCTTATACAGATTAAAAGTATTTATTTAAGAGAAGTTTGGGAAAAAATTTAAGAGAGGAAAAACGAGCATGAGGGTCATGGGTTCTAAGTCGGTTTTGAGTTTTTTTCTTTATGTACTGGTTCTTTCTCCTAAAATATGCCACGTGTCCCGGCCATTAAAATATGAGCAAATATTGAACTTTGATGGAGGGCATGGGTAAACTTGGACGGAAAGTATAACGAGGGATAAGATTGAACAATAAAATAAAGTATAGGGATATATCAGGCCCTTTTCCGTATTCAGAATGTGCCGCGTGTCCCGGCCGTTAAAATAGGGGCAAATATAGAACTTTGATTGACAACAAGGGTAAATTTGGACGGAAAGTATAATGGGGGACATGATTGAACAATAAAACAAAGTAGAGGGATATATCAGGTCCTTTTCCGTTATTTTTAATACTAAAAGGCAACTACACTAAAATAGTTTGCCCATATTTTTATCAAATGTGGAGGATCTAAAATTGCTTGATCGGAAAAAGACAATGAGTAAGTGCTACAGAACCAACAATCTCTTTAGGCACCTCATATATATCTGAAAGAGTTTAAGTAAACTAGTCAAATTATTTATTACTCCTAGCTAATGAATGCTTCTACCCAAAACCACCTATATTTTAATAAACTCTCAGAAAATTTTGCCTTGTTATGGAAAAAACAAACACAACGAGATAAATTATCGTTGGCATTCTAGGGGTTTTCTTCTATAAATATGGTGGCGAAGTAAAGGTAAAAGGTCAAAACTAATTTGCAATTATATATATATATATATATATATATATATATATATATATATATATATATATATATATATATATATATATGTTCAGGCTGCACGCCACAGCGAGATATGGATCGGGCTGCACGCCGTAGTGATATGTGGATCGGCCTACACGCTGAAGTTGTTACTATTATTATACAAAAACTTTAGCTCTAAAGCTGAAGTTTTTATTTTATAACCGGCAAAGTTTCCCGGCTACTAAATAAAAACTTATAAAATAAAACTTCAGCTCGGAAACTTCAGCTCCAGAGCTGAAGTTCGCAAGTTACAAAATAAAAACTTCAGCTCTAGAGCTGAATTTCATGCCCGGCTACTAAAATGCTCAAGTTTTGTGTGATTGCCTTTGTCACTTCAGCCTCGTATGCTGAAGTTATATGAAAAAGTGGGTACGCTTGCAATTTTTTTGCAAAGCGCGCACAGGTTAAAATATGGCACGAAAAACAGGTATAGATGCAAATGCCCCGATTAAGTTGGTGTACCAATTACTCCCTCCGTTTCAATTAAGGGTGGCAAGACCGGCCTGGGGCCGCGGGCCAAACGGACCAAGACCGATTGGACCGGTGTTCGTGGGCTTGGTCCGGACTTCTAGGCTGGTTCTATAGGTTGGGACCGCTAAGACCAGGACCGGACGGTCCCTAGCGGGCCAAACGGTCTAAATTTTTTTTAAAAAAACTGCCTGTGGGGGGATTTAAAATTTGGCTATCGGATCACCTAAAACAGTCGTTGGGTATTTACAAAATAGTCATTTAACCTCACCTCCTACCAGAACTTTATTTTAACCTCAAACTTTTTATAATATATTTTTTTTCCTTTTTCAACTATAAATACCCCTCATTTATTTTTTTACAAAATCATCAATCTATCACAATCCCTTTTAAATTTTCTTTTGTAATTGCTACTATTGCTTACTTTATTGTTATAATTTGTGAAAAAATTATAAAGTTGGTGAATTGAAGTCTTCAATGATAATTAATTTTCAACAAGTTGTTCGTTAATACAATAAACTCTTTCCAACCCTTAAGTTTTAATATTATAGTTTTGTTTGTGTAATTTATTTTCTACTATTGATTGTTGCATCTGAATATAGAGACCACATAAGCTCAACGTTTAATGCACATGTAAGTGATGATGAGAACCTTACGGATGGGAATTGGACTAATGTTAAAATGCTTGTTGATTTTTTAGAAAAAATTCATATTGCTACAAATGAATTTTCTTGGCCATATTATCCTACTATTTCTAATTATTTAGTTTATATTGCATAACTTGCTAATTTATTTGCTCATTTTCCAAAGGGCGGGGAAATTTATAAACTTGCAATTGATTTCATGAGAAAAAAGTTTTAAAAAAAATTCCTCGTTCCCCATATTTATGGTGTTGCTGTTTTGTTAAATCCTTGTATGAAATTAGGAGGTCCTCAATTTTGTATGAAACTGTTTATTATGGTTTAGAACTTGAAGGAAATTAGTTGTCTCGGCTTCCGGAAGCAATAGCCTCAATTAAAATAAATGCTTAACTTATTTATAATGCTTAACATATTGCATTAAATCAAACTAGACCAAATATCTTAACTTCTTCTTCTGATTCTCAATCATCTAAAAGAACTACGGGAGTAAAAGCACTTAGTGCTTGGGCAGGGTTTAGGGTTCTCAAGGTTCTAGTTTCAAAACTAAATGAGCTTGAAGTTTATTTGTCGTAGGGAATTGAGGAAGTTAATCCCGACGGCTCATTTAATATTTTGGAATGGTGGAAGGATAAAGAAAATACTTTCCGATTTTTTAAGGATGGCCCGAGATATTTTAACTATTCAAGCATCAACTGTGGCATCGGAGAGCGTTTTCAGTCAAGCAAGACTTCAACTCGGTGATTATAGAGCGTCTATGAGGGAGAGCTTGAAAAAGTTAGTATTTTTCAGAGATTGAATCCCTTCGGAAGGAAGAAATATTGGACTTGTTGAATCACAACTAGAGGAAGATGAAGCTTACGAAGAAATGTTAGCTGAACTTACGAATGATGATGTTTCCGCCCGGAAGCGGCAATGACCAAGCTACTTTTTCGCCACCACCAATGGAAATTCCTCCCGACCTTGATGGATTTATGAAGTTTGTAAGGGATACCATGTAACTTGTATATTTGCACATTTTGATTAGTTTTTTTTTTCTCAATGATGGTATTAGCACATTGTTCTGCTCATTCCATAGGGGAAAGAAGACTAAGAAAGATATTGCCATATATTTTTAATGCGATAATGAAATTATAAGGCATTGCTTTGAATATCTTTTTGAAATATTTTTATCTTTAGACTTTAAATTTGAAATATAACTTTTTTGTCACAATTCAATAATAAAATTTAAAATGCATTGCCTTAGATATATTTTTTAACATCTTTTTGTTTCTAATTTCTATTTAATTTTTTTTTAAGAATATATCCATTGGGCCCACTTAGCCCGTTATCGGGATCATTTAGCCTGGGACCATGAGTTCGTGGGCCCGATCCCGAGCCGATTCCTACAAAATGATTACTTGGATCGAGACTGTTTGGATCGTTTGATTTGGGACCCGCCCGGGACTGGGGCCATTTGGACCGGCTCACTTGTCACCTGTGGTTTCAATTTATATGAACTCATTTGACTCGGCATGGAGTTTAAGAAAACAGAGAAGATTTTTAAACTTGTGTTGTTAAATAAGGCATAAATATTTAGTGTGACTATAAATCATTGCATCAAGGTAAATTCTTTCAAATATAAAAATGGGTTATTCGTTTTCGCACCGTCTAAAACGGAAATAAATTCATATAAATTAAAACGGAATGCATATAATGAGATAATATTCCCTCCATCCACAATAATTTATTTTTCCACGAACATCCACAAGATTATATTCAAGTAAAAATTCTAATTGTTGATTTAAATTCAAAAATTAACTTTTTAGATATTTTGGAATGATATCTTTCATATACTAGACACAAAATTACATCGAAGTGAAATAAATTGTATGTAATATAAGTAACAATGTTAACATGCCCTAAACCTAGCGTCAGAATACTTACTTCTCACTCATAAGGGAAACGCTACTTGGGACGACCCGGTCCGTTGTCACGTGAATTCCCGTCCAGTTTTTGCCAATTTCTGCTTCCTTATGTTTCATTATAAGAGTCTTAGGTGAACGAGTTAAATTGGATTGCTTTAGATTGAAATGAGAAACTTAGTATCTTTAAGAAAGACTTGTTTTGGAAAAGCCAGCCGGATGTTGACCTATGAGTTAGAGGGTTGGGGATTGTGACTAGTCCATCCTGATTGATGATTTTATCACGTATTTGACTGAAACATATTTGTTATTATCATGATTTGGGCTGATTGTCATATTTGGGCTTCGTGCCAATTATTTGAACCCTTCGGGGGATTTTACCATTGTTTCCTCGCTATTTGACATACTACTTGAACTCGGTCCTGTTGATTATACTTATTTACAAACTCAGTCGTTTTAATTGATCTTTGTGACTTAAAAAGTATTTTCCATTGTTAATGAGCTGAGCGCTCCTATTTTTATTGATGCCCGAGGGGCTTATGATGTTTTCTGGACTAAGTGAGGCCGATGGACATATGTGCGGAGGCTCTCAGGCCTCGAGTGATATGTGAGGAGGCTTTCAAGCCTCGAGTGATATGCGAGGAGGCTTTCGGGCCTCGAGTAGTATATGAGGAGGCTTTCAGGCCTCGAGTGATATGTGAGGAGGCTTTCGGGCCTCGAGTGTATTGTGAGAAGACTTTCAGGCCTCATGTTGATATATACAGGCTTTCAGGACTTATGATGATATAGCGCTTGAGCTGTAAGAGCCCCTCCGGAGTCTGCACCCCCACAGTGAGCGCGTGTATTCGCCTAAAGCGGATAAATTTTAGACAATGGTAACAATAGCACTGTAATACCCATTTTGGTCAGGTAGCAATGACTGATCGGTGGTAACTATGGCACTATAATACGCATTTTAGTCAGGTAATGATGTCTGACCAGGAACATAATCGTGCCCGAGGGGCTGGTACTATTTTGAGAAATTGCTTGAGAGGCGAGCTTTGATGTGTTCATCTTGCACATTCACTTGTCTATTCTTTTTACCTGTTATATTGTGGTATTTATGCCCGAGGGGGCGGATTTTTCTGTACTTATCAACACTAACTATTTTGAAATCGTTTTTATAACTGTTGAAAAGATCATTTTCAAAAGAGCTTTAAATTGAGCTAAGATATTTCCAAGAATTTCACATCCCTACCGTTTTCTCAAAGGATTGTACCCTGCTTCTATACAACATGATGGTTTGCTTTACGTAATTTCTTACTGCTTAGTTATTATTTGCTTTTGTTACTCACTGAGTTGGAGTACTCCTTGCACCTCATGTGCAGATGCAGGTATTTGTTCACCCGAAAGCCAGTTTTGAGCTGATCAGAGGCTAATTTAATGGAGATTAGTGAGGTGACTGTCGGCGTTCGCAGCACCACATGTTCTTCCCTTGTTTTATCAATCCTATTTGTATATTTCAGACTTGTAGTGGCAGTTATATTCTAATAGTTTCTCGTGACTTATGACACCCCGATTCGGGATGTGCTGGGTTGTAATTTCGTTAATTAATATCATTAAGTCATATTTTTGCTGTTCATTTATGCTTAACTTTTTTGAAAGAGACGAGTTGGGTTAGTTGATTGGCCTTGTCTTCACGAGAAGAGTCATCACGACTAGTGCGGGATTTGTGTCGTGACAAGTTGGTATCAGAGCCTAGGTTACTAGGTCTCATGAGTCATGAGCAAGTTTAGTAGAGTCCCTCAGATCGGTACGGAGAGGTCTGTACTTATCCTCGAGAGACTGCAGAATCTTTAGGAAAACTTCACATTGTAGACGTGTGATTTTTGACCCCCCCCCCCAAAGATTTATTCATATTTTTGCGTGTAAATATTTAATTTAGGCCTAGTAGCGCTATTTTAATTAATTTTGATGCTTTTACTTTATTTTAGTACAAGAAAATAAAAATTACAAAAAAATATTTTAGTTTATGTATTTTTCATAAATTTTAAAAAAATAATACAAAAATAGTTTATATAATTTCGAAAATACAAAAATAGTTTCATGTTTAGTTTAATTAATTAGAATTAACTTTGACATTTATTTCAAATCATAAAATAAAAAAAAATATTGCATCTGCATGTAAGATTTTATTTACATTTTTAGATTAATTAAGTTGGTGTTTGACAAAAATAGAA
This sequence comes from Nicotiana noctiflora, assembly GCA_032618575.1. Classification (NCBI taxonomy): domain Eukaryota; kingdom Viridiplantae; phylum Streptophyta; class Magnoliopsida; order Solanales; family Solanaceae; genus Nicotiana; species Nicotiana noctiflora. The sequence goes on from JASVEL010014162.1 coordinate 234,357, forward strand.
AAAAATTATAAAAATAGTCATGTTGCATTTTACTCTTTAATTTTCGAATTTTGGCATTTTTTATTTTAGGAAGAAAAAAAAACAAATAAAAAAAAGTTTTACCTAGTTTCTAGAGTGGTTGGGTTAGGAGTGCATTAGAGTAAAGAAAGAAATTTGAGTGTAGATGAATAGGTAATTCATTTCTTACTTATTTAAAGAGAGGGAGAGATACACTCTAGAAGGGAACAATCAACCGCAATTCACGACCTCCATTGTCACTTGCTCTCGGACAAAACAGAGCTCATACCCGCCCCTCTCATTTTTTTTGGTTGAACTCGATAGAACAAAAAGCGCCAGGAACAAGCAGCCATTCCCTTCCTAAATTAGCCATTTTCCAAACCTCTCTACCCTATAGTAGCAGTCCTAGTGGACCACCCCAAGAAAAGGGACAAAGAACAGCCGCAACCCGAAACTCCAGCGAAATCCAGCACCAAAACAATCCAAAACCACACCCTGAAGAGCTCCTGTTTTCTGCCTAAAAATGCCATTAAAATGGCCCTTGGTTTTGCACAAAAATGCTGCCAGACATAGCTGCTAACAGTGAAAACAACACCCCGAAAATCAATTTCAAACCGTCCTAAAATCACCTGAAACCTTCAGTCCGTCAAGGTCGTCGAGGTCGCCGCATGAGCGCTCATGTCACGTTGATGATGTTGGTTGAGGTATGTACTGTCATGCTTGTTCATTGCTAAACATAATTTTGTTTCCTTTTTTGTTTTTTTATTGAATAGAGTTATAATAATTGCTTAGGTCGAGCATTTTAAAAAATTGAATCCGTGAGACAAACCTTGTACTTAAGCATCGCAAAATTACAAATACAATGTCGACTTTGTTTACTAGTATTTTTATATTATTATTTACTTAGATGTATCATGGGTTTGAGGTTGAATTGTGATTTTTGCTTAAACTAAATGTTTCGTTGTTTTCAAGATTTGGAAAATGTATAAGTATTTCTCTGTCGTTATAAGGATAATCCTATGATGTTTATGTCACGACCCCAATCCCGGTCGTGATGGCGCCCAACACAACTGTTAGGCAAGCCCGACCATTTACCCTCTCATCCCGAGCATGAAGCTCAAATCAATTACCTTAATATTATTATCAACAATAAAGCTAAACTGAATAACCACCCAAAGATCTAGGGTCACGAGTCTAAAGCCTCTAAACATGATCGGATAAAAATATCTAAACCAAATACTCAAGTATGAATAATGTATATCATATAGTAATAACTGAATGGAAAGAGAAGCTAGGTTCTGCGAACGCAGGCAGCTACCTCAACAACTCAAAATAACTCTGATATAAGCTAGAGTGCTCGTCTAACCTCCTGTGTACCCGAATCTACACACAAAGGTGCAGGGAGTAGGGGTGAGTACTAAGTAGTCAGTAAGTAATAAATGTATACAAGTAGCTGAAAGCAAGAAATCCATAAAATACCACAAAATGAAGCTAAACTACAGTTCGATCCTCCTACAAACTAGCAACAATAGTATATTACCACTATCAGAGATAATTCACAGACAAAGATGCAATGCAAAGCACATAACCGCTACGGCGTGTAGCCCGGTCCATTTAACGTCGACGGCGCTCACTGGGGGTGTGTACAGACTCCGGAGGGGCTCCTACAGCCCAAGCGCAAATACCGCTGCGGCGTGCAGCCCGATCCTCATATCATATCAACCGATGCGGCGTGCAGCCCGATCCATCCTCAATCCACAACAATCATATAAGTCACACAACAACTCAAATTATTTAATTCCACGTCCCTTTCATTAATTTATGAAAATACTTTAACTTTTATTAATTTTTCCCAAAACATGTGACTTTGCAATTCAATACGGTGATTTGCAAACCAGGACTGAGATCAGTGATTAAGCAAGTATAGCTATCACATATATAATTATCCCCTAGGGATACTACAGTTCGGCACAAGGCCCCAAACACGGCTTACAAGCCACAATTATATCAAACATAGTGGTTTTCAACCACTAATATCATATTATACTCATTTGGGATGGACTAAGTCTCAATCCCCAGTCAAAATCAATCCCGCACCTGCCACGGGGTGCGAGCCACGCCCTACTAGCGTCACAATATGCTAAGCCGGGGTTTCGAACCCTCAGGCTACCATATATACAAACTACTCACCTCTAGCCGGTTGAAGACTCGTCCGCGATGCCTTTTCCTTTTGAATTTGCCGCCTCGTGTGTAGAATCTAGTCAAACCACAACAATTATATCAATTGCGGGTCAAAGAAACATAACCCAATTCAATTTATACGAAATACGCGATAATACACCAAGTTGGTAAAATCCGACTTTCGGTACGCTTCTCAAAAAATTACGAAAGTTACATATTCGGAATCCTCGTCTCAACACGAGTCTAAGCATATCAAATTTACCAAAATCGGAGTTCAAATGGCCTTTCAAAAGTCAAATTCTCGTTTTCAAAACCTAGGCCTTAATTCTTCACAATTTCAACCCAATTTCATGAAGTTTGATGTCAATTCTATCATATAATTGTGTTTTTGAGTCAAGAAACTTACCTCCGATGTTACCCAGTCGATTCCTCTCTTCACAGCACCCAAAACCCTCTCTTCATGAAGTGAAATTTGTGAAATAATGATTAGGGCCGCGACTAGTTTTTAATTAATCTGTTTCTGCACAGACTTCCCTTCTATGCGATCACAATGGCCCTATGCGATCGCATAAGGTTAAATTTTCCTGCCAATAACCCCTTCTATGTGATCGCAATGCATCTCCGCGATCGCATAGCACAATCTTCCGAACCTCCCATTTTCTTCTCTGCGATTGCAGCACTGGTTATGCGATCGCAATGTGCAGTCTGACAAACCTATGCGATCGCACCCCTTGCTATGCGATCGCATAGAGCAATCACTGACTGCAATTTTTCTGCTGCAACTTTTTGATCAAAACTTGCCCGTTGGCCATCCGAAATGATCCCGAGACCCCCGGGACCTCAACCAAAGCCACCAATATATCACATTACCTCATTCAAACTTGCTCATAACATAAAAACACCATCGTAAACATCAAAATCACCATTTTCACACGGATTCAAGCCTAAGTTTCTTCAAAACTTCCGAAACTAACATTCGATCCTAAACCCGACCTAAACACCTCTGGATGACCTGAAATTTTGCACGCATATCCAAGATCACTTAACGGATCTACTGCAACTGTCGGAATTCCATTCCGACTCCCGGATCAAAATCTCACCTACCATTCGGAATTCATAAAAATTCAACCTTAGCCAATTCAAGCCTAAAACTACACCGGACCTCCGAATTCGATTCCGATTGCTCTCCTAAGTCATAAATGATCCTCCGAAACTAGTCGAATCATCAAAATTCAATTACGAGCCTTCTAACTCACAAGTCAACATCCTGTTGACTTTTCCAATTTAAGCCTTCTTAAAAGAGACTAAGTGTCTCATTACTTCGAACACATACCAGGAATTAATCGTACCATTATCATACCGTTTCAGTTTATTAACAAGTTGTTCCATTTACTCAATTTCCTTTCTGAACCATCTTTAACTTAGTACTAGCCTTTACTGTAGAACTATATTATCTCAACTCATGTTACCACACGAGACTCATACACAAGACTACACAGTCTAAGGCTCACAGGCCGCTGAATACTCTCTCAATGTTTCCGAGAAGTACCACATTTTACAATACTTTATTCTGAAGATCTTCTTGCGATTTTTTTTTGAATTCGTTATCATTAATCTCCAATATAGATACATAGAATCTCATCATTCACATATCATTACACAAGTCTTGATCACTTCTAACGAAACCACCGTCTTTAGCCACATACACGATCTTAAGACACCTTACCGTTATAAGCAAAATCTTGAACACCGCAGGACTATTCTCGGGTGCCATTCACCCTTATTCAATTATCATTCAGCTGTCTTATTGAACAGAACCACTCGTGCCTTGTTAGAACTCTGACACTGCAGAATATGATTATATACATATGCAATTATCTATCTTTCTTTTCTATACACAGAATATTCTTGACCAACAGCAGTTCAAATCATCCTAGGATATCTTCACATCTATGAAGCACCATAACCTTTATCAGAATTTTTCCAACATACCTAGAGATAGAACCAACATAACACACAACAGTGCAATTAGTCAATCAATAACAACCTCCCCAACATGGCTCGGAGCCATACATCAAAGCACTTTTAGCCGCTCATAGCATTCTTTACTCAAATGATGCCACAATGTTATAGTGAGATTAAACTCAAGTCATTTACAAGCTTGACAGAGACTCGAATCATCAGATACCTTAACTCCTCTACAATTCTTTCATTTATACACGCACCACAGTTAAGCCTACTCTCTTTAGGTGACAGAAATCTTTTCTAATTCCCAAATTTTCCAAAAATTTCGGCAGAGTTTCCTTTGTAAATTGGCCTATCCACCTGCCAGAGAATCACCAAACCATTCTAACAATACATCAACAACTCAATAAGACATCACAATGTATTTCAAAAACATTAAATCTCAATACTGTACGAATCATATTATCACAATTTATACCTAGACATGCGTTGCACCTTCTCGAATCATAACATATATCAAATACCCTTCAATTACACATCAGAATCAACCTACCTATTTTGCCTCAATCTAGTATTTCAGTACAACACCTTCCACCAGGATATACATAGCATAATCACTTTAGTCTTCCTCATTTTACTACACATAAGGCACTTTACCTTCCAACTAAGAGATATGATAAATATTCACCACGCCCATAGCTAGGGGCTACATAACATATTACAATAAGGATCTAACACCTGACAGCTCGTACATTATTAAGCTTCCATTTCCACAGTTAGGGACAATACCGGTCACGAAATTTCATACTACCAGTTTGTAAAATCAGCACTTTGGCGCTCGTGTCATAGACAAAGATCTGGCTTCAAGTCCTCCCGACCGGCCCAACATGAACTCACGAAGATTATATCTCGTCCTCGATCAGGAAATCACAAGCCATCAAGGCAATCATATTACTGAGCGTTCGAGTGTGCGTACAGACATATGGAAGGACTTTCCAAGAATTATATCTCAAGCTGAATCAAGTACGCACGATAAGAATTCCAAGAAATGTGAAGTGTTTCCTAAAGGTTTGCAGCCTCCCAAGGATAAATACAGGCGTCCCCGTACCGATCCACGAGACTCTACCAACCGGCTCCCACTCTATACTCAGAATACACCCGAACCAACTATAATAGCCCATACTCGCCACTCCGGGTGAGATCTTATGGTGTACCAAACAACCGAATCACTCGAGACGATGGCCTCTAATCGCAACAATTTCCCACGATAACCAAATATTACTGAAAAACCTTTTTCCATTAGCTAAAGTCTTATTCCAACACCTTCATATATTGCCCACAACAACCAAACACACGATATATCGAATCCATCTCTCAGGTCATCCATTCATGGATCCATTTCCTTTTTTAATTGATACCACAATAGATTTCGGAGCCAAACTTCGATATTACATTTCTAACCAACTGCAATCACATATACCCGCACTCATTAATGGCTCCAACGATCATTTCGATTATAACACACCGCACCGGCCTAAGCCACGATGAGCACAACATAGGCTCCAATAAGAAAAAGCTTGAACACACTCAAATCATGACCACTAACTCAAACGAAAGAGAGCTGTAATTCAAATTCCTCAATACCATCACAACACAAAACTGAGATCCCACCTCGCGTCATAGAAATTGAGTACCTGAATTCTCCTCGAAAGTTCATAACATCATATGGCCTTGCCACAACTTATGATTCCATCCAAACACTATTACCCATGAAGCACCTCAAGTCATCATGCTCAAAACAGTCAGCCACGCACAGATTTAGGCCTGAACTCAAGCGATCAATCTCACTCACGGTGGAAACAATTAATGTATGCCATCAAATCTTGTAAGGACATAACCAATGCGCCATTCGCCGAGCGACATCCAACACTGACTTTCCTTGGAGACGAGGAAGTATAGTACACAAGGTAACCTATAGAAAAGCTATTCTCCATGTCACACGGTTGCGGCGTGCAACCTGCTCAAACTAACATACCCGTGGCGGCGTGCCACCCGATCCAAATACCATACCCGTGGTGGCGTGCCACCCGATCCAAATAACCCGTGGCGGCGTGCCACCCGATCCACGCAAAACTCTCGCAAAAAGAAATGCACACCAAGTCAAATTGCTCATTACAATAAACATATATATAGCCTCAAGCTCGGCCACAAGAAACGCATCCGACAAAGTTCCCCAATACCGAAACTGAATCAATAGTAGAAACCTCTGCACTGATATCCGCCACGAAGGCCCAATTGACAAAGCAATACCTACCAGCCGTCCGTTAGTCCTGGGTACAACTACCCTGCTGGAGCATACTCCGATGCGTTCTGCTACGCAATTTGTGCCACTTCCGACATAGTCCATATCACATTAGTCTAGACGACCTAACTTATGACAACCGGTCTGCAATCAAGTATCATAACCCAAATTCATCATATCATGATAAGAGAGAGCCACTAGGGCTTCCAACTTCCAATGATCGCTAAACGGTGCCGATACACACGATATACAACCACTACATAGGCGGATTACGAGAACTTCTAGTCCCCATTTCCTATATAACACACGATTCACTGTGCCTGATTCCACACCCCACAATATACGAATACATAGTACACATCAAGCATCCATTCATACCACGAGAGTCATTCAGAAATTTCCCTATGCCATCATCAACTCAATCATCACAGTCGATCCAACAAGAGAATACCACCCTACCACTAGATATTATCAGTTTACAGTACCTTGTCCCTTTTTGACCATATACCCTGCCAAATCACTAGAATGGCAGTATCATTTTTTCCTTAATCACCAGAAAGATCGATTCTTAAATTACCTGCAGCTGCCCGCGCTGCTCATTAATTTTTTTTAATGACTTCCCATATATTATGAACTGATCTCAAAACCTTGAACATGCCATTATCAACATTCCATAACACATTGCATATACCATACCACACTAAGATAACATGGAAACTTCTATCCCTTTTCTGCGCCGCAAACATCGACGCACTCAACTAGTCAAGGACTTTCATGATTCCATATAGAAGAAAACTCATTACACATTCCATCTTCGCATACCAACAAGAATATACTCACTTTCAAACCACGGTAGAACACATCACAAACTCTTTCTCCCAATTCATTGCGTAAGTTTAACTGCCAGGCCAATATTCGGTTGACTTTTCCAACCTGTTCTTCTCATAAAGAGATTTATGGTCTTATTTCTATCTAAATTCTCACCGATTTGCTTCCAACTCTCCAAACACATATAAATTAGCACATTAAAGTGTTAAATGAAGAAAACCGGGCGATAACTCCCGTAACGACGGGTCGGGTCGTTACATTCTCCCCAACTTAAACATACGCTCGTCCTCGAGCGTACCTAGAGTTGTACTAGAAGCAACCCAATAGCTGAATGACCTTGCCAAGCATATATTCGGGGTGGTACCACATCACCCTATCTATCATAAGTCCGATAACACAATATAGCTGAACTTCCACAGTCCATCTGAACCATAGACTACATTGCACTTTCCGAAATCATATACCAAATCTGACTCCCACGTCTATACTCAGAATACACCCGAACCAACTGTAATAGCCTATACTCGCCACTCCGCGTGAGATCTTATAGTGTACCAAATAACCCAATCACTCCAATTTCCCCTTCTATGCGATCGCAATGCATCTCCGCGATCGTATAGCACAATCTTCCAGTCCTCATCTTTTATTCTCTGCGATCGCAGCACTGGGTATGCGATCGCAATGTGCAATCTGATAAGCCTATGCGATCACACCCCTTGCTATGCGATCGCATAGCACATTTTCAGTCTCTAAAACTATTAAGAGAGATGGAGCCTAATGCTGATGAATATAACAAACTTATTCAATCTCTTTGCGTTAAAGATTTTAAATTGGACAACAGAGAAGCTTCTGTGAAGAGAGGAATCGACCGGGTAACATCGGAGGTAAGTTTCTTGACTCAAAAACACAATTATATGATAGAATTGACATCAAACTTCATGAAATTGGGTTGAAATTGTGAAGAATTAAGGCCTAGGTTTTGAAAACGAGAATTTGACTTTTGAAAGGCCATTTGAACTTCGATTTTGGTAAATTTTATATGCACCGACTAGTGGCGAGACGAGGATTCTGAATATGTAACTTTCATAATTTTTTTGAGAAGCGTACCGAAAGTCGGGTTTTACCAACTTGGTGTATTATCGCGTATTTCGTATAAATTGAATTGGGTTATGTTTCTTTGACCCGCAATTGATATAATTGTTGTGGTTTGACTAGATTCTACACACGAGGCGGCAAATTCAAAAGGAAAAGGCATCGCGGACGAGTCTTCAACCGGCTAGAGGTGAGTAGTTTGTATATATGGTAGCCTGAGGGTTCGAAACCCCGGCTTAGCATATTGTGACGCTAGTAGGGCGTGGCTCGCACCCCGTGGCAGTGCGGGATTGATTGTGACTGGGGATTGAGACTTAGTCCATCCCAAATGAGTATAATATGATATTAGTGGTTGAAAACCACTATGTTTGATATAATTGTGGCATGTAAGCCGTGTTTGGGGCCTTGTGCCGACCTGTAGTATCCCTAGGGGATAATTATATATGTGATAGCTATGCTTGATTAATCACTGATCTCAGTCCTGGTTTGCAAATCTCCGTATTGAATTGCTAAGTCACCTGTTTTGGGAAAAATTAATAAAAGTTAAAGTATTTTCATAAATTAATGAAAGGGAACCTGGAATTAAAATAATTTGAGTTGTTGTGTGACTTATATGATTGTTGTGGACTGCGGATGGATCGGGCTGCACGCTGCAGCAGATGATATAAGGATTGGGTTGTACGCCGTAGCAGATGATATGATATTGCGCTTGGGCTGAAGGAACACCTCCGGAGTCTGTACACACCCCCAGTGAGCGTCGTCCACGTTAAATGGATCAGGCTACACGACGTAGTGATTATATGAATTGCATTGCATTTTTATCTGTTGAACTATTTGTGGTAATTGGGACTTGCTGTTGTTGTTAGTTCGTGGTAGGTATCGGACTGTAGTTTAGCTTAACTCTATGGTATTTTGTGGATTTCCTGCTTTCAGCTATTAGTATATACTTTTTACTCACTGGGTACTTAGTACTCACCCCTACTCCCTGCACCTTTGTGTGCAGATTCAGGTACACAGGAGGGATAGATGAGCACTCCAGCTTTTATCAGTATTTATCCGAGTTACTGGCGTTCGAAGGACCTGGCTTCTCTTCTTATTCCAGTTTTCCTTTGTATATACATTATTCTTACTTGAGTATTTGGTTTAGATATTGTTATCCGATCATGTTTAGAGGCTCTAGACTCGTGACCCTAGATCTTTGGGTGGTTATTCAGTTTAACTTTAATGTTGATAATAATATCCAAGTAATTAATTTAAGCTTCATGCTCGAGATGAGAGGGTAAATGGTCGGGCTTGCCTAGCAGTTGTGTTGGGCGCCATCACGACCGGGATTGGGGTCATGACGTCACGACCCCAATATTGGTCATGATGGCGCCCAACACAACTGCTAGGCAAGCTCGACCATTCACACTCTCATCCCGAGCATGAAGCTCAAATCAGTTACCTGAATATTATTATCAACAATAAAGCTAAACTGATTAATCACCCAAAGATCTAGGGTCACGAGTCTAGAGCCTCTAAACATGATCGGATAACAATATCTAAACCAAATACTCAAGTCTGAATAATGTATATACATAGGAAAACTAAAATAAAGAGAGAAGCTAGGTCCTGCGAACGCCAGCAGCTACCTCAGCAACTCGAATACTCTGATATAAGCTGGACTGCTCGTCTAACCCTCCTGCGTACCTGAATCTGCACACAAAGATGCAGGGAGTAGGGGTGAGTACTAAGTACTCAGTGAGTAATAAATATATACAAGTAGCTGAAAGCAAGAAATCCACAAAATACCACAAAATAAAGCTAAACTACAGTCTGATTCCTGCTACGAACTAGCAACAACAATAGTACATTACCACTATCACGGATAATCCACAAAGAAAGAATGCAATGCAATGCACATAACCGCTAGGGCGTGTAGCCCGATCCATTTAACGAACAAGACGCTTCTGCGGTCATATAGCCGCTTCTACAGTCCCAAGCCGCAAATGCGTAAATACTAGAAGAGAGACATTCAACTGCTGCAATAACTTCAAAATTCCTCCGTTAACACCCGAAATCATCCCGAGGCCCCCGAGACCTCAAACTTATTTCCAGATTCTAGTTCATAATATATGAAAATACTTTAATTTTTATTTAATTTTCGCAAAAACCAATGACTTATCATTTCAATACTATGATTTCAAATTCCAGGACTGAGATAAGTGATTAAGCAAGTATAGCTATCACATATAAACTATCCCCTAGGGATACTACAGGTCGGCACAAGGCCCCAAAAAAGGCTTACAGCCCACAAATATATCAAACACAGTGTATTTCCATCACTAATAGCATATTATCCATATCCGGGATGGACCAAGTCTCAATCCCCAGTCACAATCAATCCCGCACCTGCCACGGGGTGCGCACCGCCCTACTAGCGTCACAATGTGCTAAGCCGGGGTTTCGGACCCTCAGGCTACCATATACACAAACTACTCACCTCTAGCCGGTAGAAGCCTTAGTCCGCCTTGCGCTTGCCTTGCAATTCAATCACCTCGGATGTTGAATCTCGAACCGGCGAGAATTCTAGTCCGCGACACATTTGCTCCTCAACCGGCCTCTTCACGCTTCCAATCTATCCAAATTCATACAAACATCGATGAAGTTCGATTTCTAAAAGATGGGGTTTTAGCCGTACATATCTAAAATTCGCCCCTTAATGATACTACAATGATCCAATACAGCTTATGTAACTTCAATCTACAATACCACATTCAATAGGGCCAATATTAGTCATAAATCCCATAACTTGTGCCATCTAGGCCTATTATCAAACATCTTGTAGGCATAAATATTTACACCTCTTAACTATAGCATTGGTTCCTCCAACTATCACCGTTAACCAACAATTCATCTCCCTATCATTCTTTAGCAATTTATACTCCTAACATCATGTGTGTGATCAACCATTCACACCCACACCAACAAAATTCCAACAAATATACACATTTAAATCCCTACCATGTTCATGTATTTAAATTGGGGATTTATGGCTTCCAACAACCATACTATAAGTTGTAATACTTGATTCATACTCATATTTCCATAATAACACCATATGTGTAAGTCTAAGGTGTAGGATTACCTCTTGTAGATCAAATCTTGAAAGACAACTTTGGGGTGTTCTTGAGATTTTGAAGAAATCCTATGAAATCCAACCAAAATCATGTTGTAACTAGTGATTGAGAAGAGAAATCACCATGAAAACACACTTAAAAGCTTACCTTAGGAGTGCAATCGAGTGCCTTGGTCGAATTGGGGGTGTTGGGGAAGCCCTAGGCTTGAGAAATGACTCAAGTTTTGTCATTTCCCGTCCTTAGGTATATTTAGGGCCTGCTACTAGCATATATATAGCCTCAAGCTCGACCACAAGAAACGCATCCTACAAAGTTTCCCAATATCAGAGCTGAATCAATAGTAGAAACCTCTGCACTGATTTCCGCCACGAAGGCCCAATTGACAAAGCAATACCTACTAGCCACACGCTGGTCATGGGTACAACTACCCTGCTGGAGCATACTCCGATGCACTCTGCTAAGCAATTTGTGCCATTTCCGACATAGTCCATATCATATTAGTCTAGACGACCTAACTTATGACTACCAGTCTGTAATCAAGTCTCGTAACTCAAATTCATCATATCGAGCTAAGGGAGAGCCACTAGGGCTTCCAACTTCCAATGATCGGTAAACGGTGCCGATACACACGATATACAACCACTACATAGGCGGATTACGAGAACTTCTAGTCCCCATCGCCTATATAACACACGATTCACTTTGCCTGATTCCACACTCCACAATGTACGAATACATAGCACACATCAAGCATCCATTCATACCACGAGAGTCATTCAAAAATTTTCCTATGCCATCATCAACTCAATCATCACAGTCGATCCAACAAGAGAATACCACCCTACCACTAGATATTATCAGTTTACAGCACCTTGTCCCTTTTTGACCATATACCTTGCCAAATCACTAGAATAGCAGTATCAGTTTTTTCCTTAATCACCAGAAAGATCGATTCTTAAATTACTTGCAGCTGCCCGCGCTGCTTATTAATTTTTTTTAATGACTTCCCATATATTATGAACTGATCTCAAAATCTTGAACATGCCATTATCAATATTCCATAACACATTGCATATACCACACCACACTAAGATAACATGGAAACTTCTATCCCTTTTCTGCGCCGCAAACATCGACGCACTCAACTAGTCAAGGACTTTCATGATTCCATATAGAAGAAAACTCATTACACATTCCCAGCTTCGCATACCAACAGGAATATACTCACTTTCAAACCACGGTAGAACACATCACAAACTCTTTCTCCCAATTCATTGCGTAAGTTTAACTGCCAGGACTGAGTCCTTTTTCCCATGTTGAGCTATGCAACTGCCAGCACTCAAGAGCTTTGTTGCACCATATCTGCAAGACTCATTACTTCCGATTTGCTTCTAACTTTACGAACACATGTAAATTAGCATATTGGAGTGTTAAATGAAGAAAACGGGGCAATAACTCCCGTAACGACGGGTCGGGTCATTACAGTTTAACTAAGGCTTGATCTCTTTTTATTCGTTTATTGCTATTTTCTTGTTTCTTGTTCCAATTGTATTTGATTTTGTCTTTGTGAATTAGACTATTGGGCCGTGGGAGTGGGGAAAGGTTAGCCCATTAGAGACTAACCCACTTACATGCTTTAGATATCGGGTTTGTCCTAATAAAATAAAAATAAAACATATGTAGGAATTTAAATTCGGGGTGAATTTTATGTGACCTGATGATAACAACTTCGAGTAATAAAACCTTTTTAAAATAAATTGAGGTGTGCCGTGCCGAATAACAATCACAATTGCATGGCCCTTATTTAAACTAATTTTGTTTTATCCTTAGCTCGAGGTGTGTCATCCACAATTTAATCATCCATAGCCCTCGTACTAATCTTATGACTTAGAATATAATAATGACAAGCATACAATGAGGAAAATTAATTGTTAATTAATAAGGATTAGTATCACAGTACTGCTATATTTTTTTTTATTTTAAATCAAATATGAGAAGGACGATTTGATCTTTCTATTAAGGTTTTTAATTGTGGTTTCTTGAAATGTGCTAATTTATAATTATTCTAATACATGGATAGTGCTGAAATTTCTTTTAGCACACTTAGAAAAATGCATTAGCGTCTTAATAATGGAGAGAGATGATGATTTAGGATGTACATATGTTAACCAATTTTGAAATGGATTTTCGGTCTATGTACACATTCGCGTGACATAGTTACGATTCTTTTACAAAAATATAAATCAAGATATGCGTTCGCGCAATTTCGGCTAAAACTTTCTTAATAATAAAGCATTATTAATTATGAACACGTTCGTGTGATATGATTTTTGACGCGCCGAACAAATGGATACACGTGCGCGTGACCTATTTCTTAATTAAACGAAGCAAATGCACATAGGTTCTAAAATCGGTAATCAAATAATTTAATAAGCCAAGTAGGATCAAAGCGACCGTGCTCAAACCACGGAACTCGGGAGTGCCTAACACCTTCTCCCGGATTAATAGAATTCCTTACTTGGATTTCTGGTTCACAGACTATAATAACAGAGTCATTCTTTTCCTCGATTCGGGATTTAAATCGGTGACTTGGGACACTATAAATCTCCCAAGTGGCGACTTAGATTTTAATTAAATAATCTCGTTTCAATTGTCACTTCAAGTTGGAAATAACTCCTTTATTATTATACCCTTTCCGGGGGTGTAGTAAGGAAAAAGGAGGTGCGACACACATTCTTGAATTCTTATCGTGCGTCCTTGATTCAACTTGAAAAGAAACTCTTGAAATTCCTTCCACGCGTTTGTATGCGCGCATGAGCGCTCAGTATCAGATGTTCCTTGATGGCTTGTGATTCCATGATCGAGGGGCGATATGTAATCTATGTGAGTTTATATTGGGCCAGTCTGGAGGAGTTGAGGCTGGATCTTTTCCTATGGCTTGAGCACCGAGGTGCTGATTATGTGAGCAAGTATTTTGAACTTATATGTTCGGTACTTTCCCTATTAGCGGGAATGTCGGTTGGATATCCATGTGATGAGTATGTTAGTATTGCGAGATGTATCTATATGCCTTGGTAGTGATGGAGAAGTTTGTTGGATAATAGAGAAACTATTAAGTGTTTGACTCCTATTGTAATTTGATGTGTAGCCCGAATTATGGGCACGTGAAGAATCATTTTGTGTCTCTTAATTGGGGAGTGAAGTGCATTACATATGGTGGTATGAGTTCAGACCCAGGAAGATTAAATGACTGTGTAAGGTGTACGACGGTGGAAGATATGTAGATATGCAAAATTGAGGTGAAGCAGGTGGGTTATTTCCTGTGGAGTGTTCTTAAGTGGTATGATCCTTATGTGTATGTTAGAAGGACTCATGTGTAATTGAAGAGTACGTGTTGCAATTTGAAATTTCGGGTCCCTTAAGAGAGTGGACTCAACTGATGTGGGGATAAATGGGAGATTTGCAAAAGATTACAGCACTGGATTTTTGCAAACTTATAAATGATTTGAGTTTAATCTTACTATGGTATTGTGGCATCAATACAACAAAAGTGTTATGAGTTATTGAGTGTACCTTGATCTATAGCTTCGAGCCAAGTGGGGGAGTCTACCGTGAGCAGTTGATTGCATGGTTAGGTGCTATATTGGTTCCAGTTTGGGGCATTCAAGTGAATTAGCTATGGCTAGAGTAAAGGAAAGTTTTGACGAGGTCTATATTATGCTTCATAGGGTATGAGGATTTATGGAATGTCTAGAGTTATTGTTGGTAAAGAATGCTCGGTGCATAAAGTAGAAAGTTTTTTAGTTGTATTGGTATGAGGATTTCATCTTGCGGTATCGGAGTGCCAATGAGGCACGTGTGGTTCTGTTCGTTAGGTCAGGTAAGTTGCAGTTTGAATAAAGAGTAAATGACTTTCGAGAATGGTTCTAATGTGTTCATGATTCTACAGGGAACAATTGGGTATCTTAAGTTTGTGTATGTGGTTAGAGACTATATTTTCATTGAATAGGTCAAGACTTGTGGTATTTTTATGTTAATTATGAGATTCTATGTATCAGTATCTGGAAAGTAAATGGATAACGAATTCAGATTCGCATGAAGTTCTTCAGAGTAAAGTATTCTGGAATGTGGTGTTTCTGGGGATATTGAGAGAGTGTTCAACGACTTATGGGTTTTAGACAGTATGGTCTTGTGTTGGGTCTCGGGTAGTGAGTCTGGGTTGAGAGATTGTGGTACTACAACAAGTAAGGATGTCAAGTGGAAAATGAATCAGAAGGAAATCTAGATAGATGAAGTAGCTTGGTAGTAGACCAAATCAGTATAGAAAAGATATGAATAATTATTTGTGGGTGTTCGAGGTAATGAGTTCGTACAAGTATTTTGCAGCAACGCTCTTGAGTTCTGACAACTTGCTTAGCATGGTCTAGTTAGACGGATTCAGTTCTGGCAGTTTAGCTTGTGCAAATGGAATTGGAAGAGAGCTCTTGTTGGGTTTTACCCTGGTTTGGAGATGTATATTTTTTGTGGGCAAGCAGAGCATGGTATGTGTAATGATTTTCTTCCAAATAGGATCAGCGGGAGTTCTTGACTAGCTGAGTTACAGTTTAGTTTTGAAAATAAGTTCATAAAATTCATAGGCAACAGGTAGCCTCATGTAATCAAGGAAATGGTATTGCTAATTAGAAGTGACTTGACGAGAGTATATGTCTAGGAAGAAGAGTGAGGTGATTGGACTGATCACACCTCAATAGTATTGTGGCACTTTCTTGTTGGATCGACTGTTGATATTCAAGTTTTCTTGATGGCATAAAAGAATTTTAGGATATGTTTCGTGGAATATATGGATACCTGAGGTGTGATATGTATTCGGACAGCGGAATTTGGGATCAAGAAGGGTGACCTATGTGCTACACGGAATTGGAGATCGGAAGCTCTCATATTCATGCTATTGCGATTCTAGATCGTGTTTATCAGCAGTGTTTAGTGACTGCCGAGATTTGGAGGCACGAGTGGATCTTCTTTGCTGGGTATGTTAATTTTAGATATGACATTAGGGTGTTTCTGTGTTGTGTTATTTTGGGCTATTGCGGTGAGATGGCGATGTTGGCTATGTCGGAAATACCACAGACTTAGTGGTGATGTTCAGTGGATTTTGTCCTATTGGGGTTTTTATATTTTGAAGACCCAGCAAGGATTTGTCTCCCTTATTTGGGCTCTTATGTTGAGCGTTCTATCTTGAGTCAGCTTGGTTGGCTCCAAATGATATTGTTGAGGTAGGTATTAATTTGACCATTGTTGAGCTTATCAATGATCTGGGTGATCTATGAGTTACCTTTTTTGTGTTGCGAGATGCTATGATTTGTTGGTTATAGGCACATATGATGCAGTTAAATTGGGGGTCTCTTAGTGGAATTCAAGCACGAAGAGTAATTGAGTGTTGCTTAGGGAACGACGTATCGGTTCTGTCCTATTGGGTTGTGTGGAGTATGTTATTTGTTTCACCATGGGTGTAATGATTTGTTTGGGTTCCTGACATCATATTGTGCATGGTTGTCAATTTGAGCATAGTGACTTGAGGTGTTTCAGGCATAATATTATTTGGATAGGATCGCGCATTTATAGCGAGGCTACGTGGAGGTATGACCTTTCGAAGTAAATTCATGTGTTCTATTTCTATGATGCGACACGGGGTCTCAGCCTTTTATTGTGATGGTACTGATGAGTTTGAGATAAAGCTATTTTTTAAGGGTCATTTTCGTGATTTGAGTATATTCAGACCATTTCCTATTGGTGCGTGAATTATGCAAGTTGTGGCTTAGACCTACATTGACATGTCATGTTACCAGAGAGGTTTATTGGATTCGAGGGGATTTTTAGGGTCACTAATGAATATGAACGGATTTGATTTCAGCTTGTTGGAAGGATAATATCGAGGTTCGGCTCAGAATCTACAGTGGTATTAGTCAAAAGGGAAGTGAGTTCATGACTTGTTTATCTGAAAAATAGCTACGGATTATTACGCGTTTCATGTATTGTTGGCAGTATATGAGAGTGTTGGACTAAGACCTTGGTTGATAAGAGGTTATCTACCGGTATTCGGGTGTTGTGTGCAACTACTGTATCATTTAGAGTGTTTGGATTATGTATTATATCATATGATTGCAGCAGAGGTTGCACGTATGGGTTATTACAGATGGTACGAGCTTATTCTGAGTATAGATGTAAGGTTCTGATCTTATGTATGATTTCAGAAAGTGCAATGTGGTTCTATAATTTATGGACTATATGGATTGTGAAATTTTAGCTATGTTGTGTTATCAGACCTATGTGAGATAGGATGGCGTGGCATCACCCCGGGGTATATGCTTGGTAAGGTTATTCGACTATTGGTTGGCTTTTAGAACAACTCTGGGTACGTTCAAGAATGAACGTGTGTTTAAGTGGGGGAGGATGTGATGACCCGACCCATCGTTACGTGAGTTACCGCCTTGTTTCCCCCATTTTCTGCTTCCTTATATTTCATTATAAGACTCTTAGGTGAATGAGTTGAATTGGATTAGTTTTAGATGGAAATGAGGCACTTAGTCTCTTTAAGGAAGTCTTATATTGGAAAAAGGCAACCGAATGTCGACTATTGAGTTGGAGGGGTCTGATATGAATTTTGGTGATTCGGTTAGCTTCGTGGGATGACTTGTGACTTAGGAGTGTGATCGGAAGAGGTTTGGGGTAAAATTGAGCTTGGATTGGCGAAGTAAGTATTTTTGACGAATTCCGGTTGATAGGTGAGAATTTGATCTGAGGGTCAAAATGGAATTCCGAGAGTGGCAATAGCTTTGTTATGTGATTTGGGATGTGTTTGCAAAATTTCAGGTTATTCGGAGGTGTTTTGATTGGGTTTTTGATCGAATGCATATTTCGGAAGTTTTTAAAGAACTTAGACTTCAATTCGATGAGAAATGATGATTTTAGTGTTGTTTGAGGTATTTTAATGATTGGAACAAGTTTGAATGATGTTATAGGAGGTGTTGGTATTTTTGGTTGAGGTCCCGGGAGCCTCGGGGTGATTTCGGATGGTTAACGGAAAGTTTTGATTTGAGAACTTAAGAAATTGCAGGTGCTTCAGATATTTTCGCTTCTGCAGAAATGGTTCCGCAGAAACGGTACCGCATGAGCAAGGAGAAGAGGCGTAGAAGCGACAGGTGGCGCAGGTGCGAGTAGGCAGACCACATCTGGGGAGTCCTAGATGCGACATAGAGACTGCAGATGCGAAACTTGGATATATTAGGGAAATCCGCAGAAGCGGTGAGCTGACCGCAGAAGCGGTGGTCGCAGATGAGGCTAAGGAGCCGCAGATGTGGAAATGACTAGTCAGTGTTTTATAATTTCTCCTTCGCAAATTTTTAAAAGGGTTTCATATTTTCACTTCGGACTTGGAGAATTTAGGCAATTTGGAAGAGAGGAATCACGAGACTTATTTGAGGTAAGGATTTCTAAGTTTAAAATGCAATTCTAAGGTGTTATTACATGAATTTAGGATGAAAGCTCAAGGAATTAATTGGCAAAAATGGTGATTAGGGCTTGAAACCTAAGAGAGTTAAAATGGGGATTTGAGGGGTCATTTAGACTCCGATTTTGGTAAATTCAATATGTAAAGACTCGTAGCGAGATAAGGAATTCATTAATGTTAAATTTTCTGATTTTCGAGAAGTGCGCATGGGGATCGGGTTTTGCTATTTTTTCGATTGGGTATTGTCCCATTAGCATATTGTGATGTATTCACTCTGATGTTGGATAGATTCGACATGCATGGAGGCCGGTTTGAGGGGAAAAGGCGTCGCGAGCTAAAGTTTTGCCGTTCGAGGTGAGTAAGGATTGAAAATGATATATTGAAGGTTTGAAACCCCAAATTTGCACACCATAGTTCTATATTAAGGTGACTTACACGCCGGATATCGAGCGTAGGGTAGAGCACCATTGGGGATGGTGACTTGGTCCGTATCGATTGTTGATTTTATCGTGTATTTGACTCGTTATTATCATGGTTTGGGCTGATTGTCATATTTGGGCGTCGTGCCAATTATTTGAACCCTTCGAGGGATTTTATCACTGTTTCCTCACTATTTGACATACTACTTTAACTCAGTCCTGTTGATTATACTGATTTACAAGCTCAACAGTTTTAATTGAACTTTGAGACTTCAATAATATTTTCCTATGTTAATTGGGCTGAGCACTACTATTTTTATTGATGCCCGAGGGCTTATGGTGTTTTCTGGACTGATTGAGGCCGATGGCCATATGTGAGGAAAGCCTCGAGTGATATGTGAGGAGGCTTTAAGGCCTCGAGTGATATGTGAGGAGGCTTTCAGTCCTCGAGTGATATTTGAGGAGGCTTTCAGTCCTCGAGTGATATGTGAGGAGGCTTTCAGGCCTCGAGTGTAATGTGAGAAGGCTTTCAGGCCTCACGTTGATATGTACAGGCTTTCAGGCCTTATAATGATATAGCGCTTGGGCTGTAGGAGCCCCTCCGGAGTCTGCAACCCCACAATGAGCGCGGGTATCTGCCTAAAGCCGGCAAATTTTAGACAGTGGTAATAATGGCACTGTAATACACGTCTTGGTCAGATAACAATGACTGGCCAGTCAGGTAATAATGACTGACCAGTGGTCATAATGGCACTGTAATACGCATTTTATTTAGTTAACAATGACTGACCAAGAACATAATCGTGCCCGAGGGTCTGGTACTGTTTTGAGATATTGCCTGAGGGGC